>JAMKQA010069784.1:0-16587 GCA_024699735.1 Posidonia australis | reverse complement strand
AAGCCATTGCTTTCTGAGTTTTAAGAATTGCATATAAGGGTTTAAAATGATGCTTTCTGGCAAGGTTTTCTGTGTTTTTGGTGTTGTTTTTGGGGCGCGTACTAGGTGGCATTCTTGTCACTCACGCGTGTTTTCTTGTCCCCTTCTTTTTAGGTGATGAGCTGTAGGAGCAGTCTTCTCTGGTGCAACATTTCGAGCTACACTTGCCACACACAGGTCTGGGTAGTTAGCTTTATTTATTTTAATATTGCTACTTAGTTGCCTTTATTTGTGTTTGGGTAGTTCTCATACTCTTGTGTAGCACTGGGGTGTTACAACTCGAGACTTAGGTAGTTATTTGCGTAGCCCAAGAGAAGACACAATTAAATTAGTTCCCAATAAGGGCCAAACAAGTCATAGAGAAAACATCAACTTTTTTATTATATAATTTTTTTGAAAAGTACCCAAAGATCAAGGCTCTGATCCCTATTACAAAGCCAATCACCTCACACCTTGGTCCTTGGGCCAGTCATAAGAAACAAAAAAAAAATGGAAACTTTAAAAAATAGAGAGATTTCGATTTAGATATGTTTGATGTAGGAAATATAGCATCTAACGTAGAATGTAGAGTAGAGTGTTTTACATAGAATGCAGCTAATTTTTCGTTCAACACACTGACGGTGATTTTTCAGCAAAAAAATCACTTTTATTTAACCACCTCTACTCCCAAGAATTAGAAACAAAGAAGAGATGGTTACACGCATCTTTAATTGTGTAAAAGCTCAAACAATCAAGAGATCATAGTGTCTCAAAATACTAAGAGGAATTTCACCACATCCTTGAAAATCCATGAAATAAAAATAAAATTGCTAGGAAAAAAGAAGAAGAAAGAAGAAGGGGTGCTCACCTAGCATGGGGGTACTTTTAGCTATTGCACTGTGATCACCAATCCATGGATATGAGATTTTTTGAGGGGGGGAAGGCGTTCTTGCATTTAGATGCATTTCGTCCCCGCTTGCTAGTTTACTTTTGTCCTTTTTAGTTGACTCTTTCACTCCACGGATGATGGAATTGGTGTGATCGTCATTCTTGGTTTGGTTGAGCTGGCCCTTGAGATGCCTAGGGAGATTTTATAGTGGTTGTGGGTTCAACTACCTTAGGACAATGCTGGCACTACCTATGGATTCTAGTACTAGTGTGCTTCTTCTTCCTCTTCTTTTCCTTGCAAAACAAAATCAAAATTACGTAGATTAATGCAATGTAGTAAAAGGCTCAAAACCTATTAAAAATGAATATGAAATAAAAGGTAAAATATTCATTCAAGGGTTTTATCCCCCTAGCTACAACTAATGTAAATGCCTAGCTACAACATGCAAGAAATAAAATGCTATATGTAAAATACTAGAAAAGAAAACCCCCTTTCATATGCATGAAATGCAAAATGCCGACATGACGTTGTCGGAGCTAGTAGAAGACTCTAACTCTCTAGAACCTCAGAACTTTTCTACTCTCTCTCTCAACATTCCCTTTAGGTCCCACTATGAGTGTCTTGGTGTGAGTTTGGTCTCCTTAAAGGCTAGGGGTGCCCTTCTATTTATAGAGGCATGGGAGGATCACAAAAGGCAAAAAGATCCAAAATTAGCAAGATTATACAATACCAACAAAAGTTTCCATTTCAGAAGTGTTGAACACTAGAATCCCAGTGTTATATGTTGAACGCTGTAATTAGGGAAAAAAGGAAACTTCGAAAAAAAGAAACTTTTTGAATTCAAAAATTAATGGGCTTATTGGTGTCATGCCTAAGAGTCACAACAATCTAATTAGGGAATATTCCATCAATTAATGGGCTAATTGGTGTCACGCATGATTAGAGGAATCTTCGAAAAAAGGAAACACTTTAAATTCAAAAATTTCCAAAGAAAGAAAGTGGCTGATGTAGCATGGTTGACTTGTCAGGTGTAAGATGTAGCAGACTCAACGTTTAATGTTAGATGCCTAGATTTTGGCATTTTACACATTTAGACCAAAGCCTTACGAAATTTGGTCACCGAGACAAATGTTGTCAAAGTGGATTAATGGGGCAATAATGGCTTCTAAACATGGCAAGAAGATTTGTCTAGAAATATTGGATATTCAATTGATACCAAAAATAGAAGGTTTGACTGAGTTTGAATTGGGGAGGACCTTGAGGTGTAGAACACAGAAGCTCAAGCATTCAACGTTGAACGTTGAGTTGGTTGCGTTCAATGTTGAATGCTAGATTCCTAGCATCCAACAACTTGAACCCACAAATGGGTTGATGAAAAGTATTTGGGCTCAGCAAAAAGGCTTCTAAAGATGAATGAAGTATGCTATGATGTAATGGGACTTAATAAAAATAAAGGAGTATCAAAACGAGATATCTATAAGCATGAGAAGTGTTCCTTTGCTTAATTGGAAGTGTCTTTCCTTGGACATAGCCTAGGATGAGGTGTAGCGTAGATGGGCCCAAGGAAGGTAAAGGCTATCAAAGATTGGCCTATTCCAAAGAAAGTCATGGAACTTTGCTCTTTTCTTGGTTTAGCCAACTACTATAGAAAGTTCATCAAGGGTTACTTGAAGATTGTGGCCCTATTGTCAAACTTCAACAAGGATCATGGTTGGGAATGGTCCAATGAATGGTAGATGACGTTCTCCCAATTGGGATAGGCGATGATTGTAGAGCTAGTGCTGCAACTTCCAAAATTGGAAAGGCCATTCCAAGTTTGGATGAATGCCTTAGACTATGCCATCAGTGGATTATTGACACAGGATGGCCATCTGATGGCATACGAGAATCAAAAATTTAATGACATAGAGAGACAATACACTATGCACGAGGAGTTGTTGGCTATTGTAACAACCCTGAGTTGTTACTCTGGATCTAGCTACATTTTTTTATTATTATATTAATTGATTACATCAACTCTAAAGACTAAATCTAGTAGGAAGCAATATAAATAATAGCATTATTAATTGGATTAAATTGAAATTATTCACATACCCAGAACACTTGAATTGTGGTCGAGTGACTCTAGTTTTACACGCACTAGTATGCTCCTACTTCTGTCTTGCACCTGTGAAAAATACCAAACAAACACACATGAGTGACCATTGAAAGGTCACTCAGAAATTACCCCTCTTAAACACACGCACCCAACATTGGCATCCCTTCGTGTTGTCGTAACACTACAACAAAGCAATACACTATTGCCCCGTAAGCCACAAATCCTTTAAAATTATGCCTTTGAAGTCATTTTCTTTTCTTTCTTTTCAATACGATATGCATGCTTTTCAAAACCTTTATGCATACTTGAAATGGCCACATTTACCAAGTCAAGCCCACAACTGCAACAAAATACCACACCCACACAAGATCTCTATTCAAATCCATTTAGAACCCATATTTCAAAAACTAGTACAATTTTCGATTTCCAAAACCACAATGCCACTCATGGGTGAAAATTACACAAAACCACAATGCCACTCATGGGGGAAAACCCCACCAAAACCACAACACCACTCATAGGCGAGAACCACACAAAACCACAATGCCACTCACAGGCGAAAACCACACAAAACCATAGTGCCACTCACAAACAAAAGCCATACAAGCCTCAATAGCCAGTGCAAGATCCATATTTCAAAATCACACCACTCACGAGCGAGAACCACAAATGTCCCAACAAAAACTGGCCACAAGTAGTCGTTGGAGACAAGGTCCTCAAACTCACTACACTGCGACAGATAGTTGCAATTGTCCATCTAGGCTCATAAGGCTCACAAGTCTTGTTGCCCAACGCCAAGTAATTGATACTAGCCACAAGTCGTTGCTGAAGCCTCTAGCTTCTTTCAACTACACTACTATGGTGGACCACCTCATGTAGCAGTCCCAACCAGCCTAATTGTAGCCTCATTATATTCACAAAACACATGCATGATGTGCGTCCTCATGACGCCCCTAGTGCTCGAGCACTTGGGGACTTTAACCTTAGACCCAATTAGTATCGACATTGAGTGTAATCCAGGTCTCCCATACCTTAGGTTCTATAGTACCACAACTCATAGTCATGAGGCTCACTCCTCGAGCCAAACTCGGCAACCACAACCTAGGACGCGTCTCTGACAACTTAGAGGTATCAATACCCCCTATCGGCATGGTTTGTCGGCTATGTAGTTCCTACAAAAAACTCGATACTCAGACTACATGGTGTATCATGTAGCTACTCGGAGGTTTCATACTCCCTAGGTTCATTGTCAGATACACTAGGTTCCAACAATATTGTGGGTCTTCAGCACTTGGAACAAATGAAGTGTCATACCTCCAAATCTAGCCAGCACCTCGACTTGTAGACCTCAACCATGGCTTCGTGAACGATAATCTAGGAGTATCATACTTCCAAGATCCGACGATTACTTGCCTCAGCCTCTTGGTCTCCATCACAAGTGGAAAACACCAAAAAACGTTTTCCAAAAGCCTATGCAAAGCATATGAAATTCCTTTCCAAAACCATTTAGAAAACCATTTTCGAAAGCATTTCAAATCAATACTCGAAACACCCACTACTACAATTTCTTGAATTAGCGAGGATCACTAACAAGGAAATAGCAAGGACTTGTCCTCGAAAAATTATATCGAGGAAAAATAGCATGGACATAGCGACGATATGTCCTTGCAATAATATTCTGAGGATTTATCATGAAAATATCCTCACTATGCCCTCGATATGTAATTAACGAGGAAATAGCGAGGACGTATCCTCGGTATTTGTTCTCGCTATATCTACCCTAAAATTTCAACTCGCAGCCGAGTTGCCCCTTTTCATCCCATTGCCTCTTCTCTCCCTCTCATCTCTTGCTCTCATCTCTCCCTCAGTCTCTCGCAAAAAGTGTGTTCGTGCCTCTGGTTTGCCAAGCACAACTGCCTCCTCCTCCTCATCCTACGACTTTCGGTCCCTACGTGCCTACCTGCCATGCGTGCCCTACGTCCTACCTCCTTCCTCTATGCCCTACATACGTCCTTCCTTCATGCATCCTACCTCCTGCCTCTGCCCTCTTGTTCGTGCCCTTCTTGACTCTTGCCTCCTTGCCATTGTGTGCCTCCATCTCCACCACCGTGCTTGCTACTGGCTATCGTACGCCTTCTTCTCCTCCTCCCGTCATTGGTACATATATTTCCATAGATCTACAACACTACTAATATCACGAAAGATCTTCTCCACCTTTGTGCTTGCTACATATATTTGCATAGATCTTCACTATATTTGTTATGTCCTCAAATAAATTGTTATTAGAATGGAGGTAAAAACATTTATGGTGTGCCTTGATACTTTGGGGTAAAAAATCTCTTGAGAGATGGGTAATGACTGGAACAACTGAAAGAGAATGTTTTTATTCGCATTGATGTTATTGATAGTTGTGTGGAAATTAGAAAGTAATCTAGGTGGTTTTGTGCCTAATAAAATAAAATGGAGGCTTCAATAACCAGACGAAAGCTCCAATTTTTTCCTATCAAATTTTTATTATCTAGATCATTTTTATGTGATGTGCTATTGTTTAAGTATTTAGTATGATGTGCTATTGTGTTGTTGTTTAAGTGTAACGCATCTCATTTTCCACAAAAAATTAAAATAAATTAAATTACGAGAAAATTAAAGCTAAACATTAAATATCTAACTATCAGAAACTTGTGTATGCAGCTAGGAGACTCCAGACTATATGCACTACGTTAATCCACTACATGCCTGCACCTGTAAATAAAAAACACGAGGAAAAACGTATAAGTGACAAAAGTCACCCAGTACGCACCCCACGAAATCACAGAAAACAAGTCATAATTACTTTTCTTTTAAATTCATTTCGCAAACCATTTTCTCAAAACCTCACAAACTAGGCCCACACCAGTCAAAATCACAACCAGGGCTCTACTAGCCCAAAACCACAAGCAAAGGCCCACAATGGCCAAAACCACACATAGTGAGTTGCGAAGCCCAACGCCAAGCAATCTAACTCTGGCTACACGTAGTCCGTCGAGGAGCTACCACAACGTTCTGCACGACCACGGTGACGGCGACCCTGTGTAGGAGCGTTCACTGTCCCGTGATTCTCTCTCTCTAGAGAACCCTCAAAAGCCAACCCCTCCTTGGTATGATTGTCCTGTCTCTCAAGATGCTACCAGCTACGGGGCACGTGTCTCACTTGCACTCGCCACCATAGGGTCCTCCTCCTCACGGCATCCTCCACACACGGGTGCTCAAGAGGAAGTGTCATACCTCCACACATGACGACACTCGAGCCTCACTGCTCACAGCGATAGTAGGAGTATCATATATCCCTGTCATGCCACAAGACATCTCAACCCATGGACCACAACCCTAGCCTTGAGACGATAGTCAAGGAGTCTCACACCTCCAGGACCCGACGCCCCTCAGCCCTAGGTATCTCCGCCCCCAACCTCAAGCAGGGAGTCGCACCTGACCACCCAAGATTGTCGTCACATTCCCTGGTCCCGATGACACGGTCCCACACTATCTCGGCCCACACACAGAAAACCAGGAAATCATTTTCCAAAACAGGCCAACTATTTCCTTGAAATCCATTTCCAAAAACCATTTTCATACCTTTGAAAACTCTTCCAAAACCTCGGCAAAGCGACGTATAAGGTGTCCCAAGGGATCACCACTGATGGCCTACAATCCCAATCAAGTGGGGAAAACACAGCAATCCAGAAAGCCCTCGAAAAACACATTTTATAAACATATTTGGGCCTTGATTCGGAAAGCTGGAAAAAAGGTTTGGTATGCCGAAATCCATGGATTCAACATGACATTCTGTCTTCAGTATGCCGAAATCTACTAGATCGGTTGACTAGGGTGATTCAGCATACCGAATCGACTAGCGGACCAATACTATCAGAAAAACGACATGTCGAACAGATTTGGTATACCAAAATTCACTGATTCGGTATGCCGTTTCCACTTTGGTATGTCGAATTCCACAAATCCCAGAAAACGGCCCAAAACCCTACTGTTCAAAATCGCCCAAATGGGATCGACGATAGGACCCCCAAAACCAACACCAAAAAATCTTGCATAAAACATAAGATGTAATCCCTCGAGTCTACTCCAAATCCTAACATACAAAACTAAAATTCATTCACCATGCATCATGATATAAAATCACAAAGGTAGAATGGTCAAAATGACCCAAATCACACCAACTACCATAAATACCCATAAATTCCAACATAAATTCCCATAAAATCACAATAAATTCTAGAATTGTAAATTTACCTAGAATTCATGCAACACTATCAATTTCTACCATTTTCATGCTCTCTATTACAAGGATTGGAGATGCGTACCTGAAAATGCGCTCCAGTGATCTCTGACTGACTCTAGCGAACTCTGACGCAACCACGGCCATGTGAACACTCCACGTAGCTCCACACGCCACCGCAAGCCGTCGCACACCGTCATTGACCCTCGAGCACACCTAGTAGAGTGGAGGTCGCGGGGAGGAGAGAAACAGGGGAGGGAGAGAGTGAGACGGGAGGGAGTGAGTGGAGGGAGAGAGAATGAGTGGAGGGGGAAAAGTGGAAGATGGCGTGCTCAGGACAGCGAGAAGTGCGTGGGGGAAGGAGGAGTAGGTGGTCGTGTGTGTGCAACCAGTCAGCCATGTGCACACCCACACTTCCCTCAGCTGCCAACCTCGCCAACCACTTTGCGGAGCCAACAACCCACCACAACCATGAGACAAACTACCAGCCCCAACCACTGGCCCACGAACATGGGCCCCATGTGGACCCCACACTTGGGCCCCACACGATCCCCACACCTGGGCCCCACACTCACAGTGCCACAATGCCCATTGCCAACTACGCACAGGGACACACAAATAGAAGTCGGCCCATGAGGCCTATGTCCAAAAGCATAGAACCACACAGTAGGCCTCGGAATAGTAACACCCGTCCAGGAATAAAATTCATAAAATGTAAATAATTACAAAATGAATTTTATAGGTGTTACATCCTAACCACCATAAAAGAAGATTTTGCCCTCAAAATCACTAGGCAAAAAGATGCGGGTACTGGGCTAGGATGGCTTCCTCACGTTCCCACGTGGCATCCTCGTCTCCATGATGCCGCCATCGCACCAAAACCAGCAGAATCACCCTATTCTACAGCACCTGCTCCTTCATTCAACAGTCTCGACAACATCCTCCATAAAAGGAAAAATCTTCCTAGAGCCCTTCTGGATGAACTAGGATCACATGAGAACGTCAGCCAGGCACTTCCTCAGCATGGAGACATGGAAAACATCATGCACGGACGACAACTTTGGTGGTAGATCCAACCGATAAGCAACCTCACCTATCCTCTGCATGATCTGGTACAGGCCAATATAGCGAGGACTCAACTTGCCACGCTTCCCGAATCGCACGACACCATTGGTCGACGACAACTTCAGCAACACATAGTCTCCCACCAGAAACTCCAGTGGTTTCCACCTCCTATCGGCATAGCTCTTCTGCTAACTCTGTGCAGCCAACAGCCTGCTACGGATCAAATCCACCTTGTCGGCATACAGCTGCACAAGCTCCAGACCAATAAACTGACGCTCGCCCACTTCGCTCCAGCAAACTGGCAATCTACATGGCCTACCATACAAAGCTTCGTATAGCGCCATCCCGATGCTTGAGTGATAACTATTATTGTAGGCAAACTCAATCAGCGGCAAATGGTCTTTCCAGCTCCCTTGAAAGTCTAAGGCACATGCTTTGAGCATATCATCCAATGTCTAGATAGTCTTCTCTGTCTGACCATTCGACTGAGGATGAAATGCTGTGCTATAGTTGAGCACGGTGCCAAAGGCCTCCTGTAGAGTATTCCAGAACCTTGAGATGAACCTCGTGTCTCAGTCCGCGACGATGGACATTAGAACACCATGTAGCCTAACCACCTCGGAGACATACAACTTAGCCAGGCGGTGCATCGAAAGCTTCACCCGAATGCCCAGGAAGTTAGCAGACTTGGTTAGCCGATCCACGATCACCCACACGGTGTCATTCTTCTTTTGAGTCTGTGGCAAACCAGTCATGAAGTCCATCAAGATATGCTCCCACTTCCACACACGAATATCCAACGACTGCAAGGTCCCTCCTGGCCTTTGGTGCTCTGCCTTGACCAACTAGTACGTAGTACACCTCGCCACATGGTCAGCAACATCTCTTTTCATGCCAGGCCACCAAAAGTTCCACTTCAAGTCTTGGTACATCTTCGTACTCCTAAGATGAATAGTGTACCTAGACCGATGCACTTCATCCAGCAACCTCTGCCTAGCCTCCTCATGCTGGGGCACATATAGACGCATATCATACCTCAGCTCTCCATATGCCCCAACAGAGAAATGAGGCTCTCCACCAGCCTCCAGCTTCTCAAACACAACCTGAATGAAGGGATCAAGCTGCTGACAGGCGACAATAAACTCTAACAGCTTTAGGTGAATAGACAGGTTGGCCACCCAGGCACCAAACGTTCCCCGAGCTTGCCGCTTCGGCCTACAGCTCACCAAATCCTCCAACATGGTCCACTCCTTGACCATCAAGCTCACCATCACATGCGTACGCCGACTTAGGGCATCGGCGCCCACGTTGGCCTTGCCGGGATGGTAGGACAGGCTGAAATCATAGTCCTTCAAATACTCCACCCAATCGCGCTGCCTCAGGTTGAGGTCCCTCTACGTGAAAACATACTTCAAGCTTTGATGATCGGTGAAGACCTCAAAGTGCTCCCCATAGAGATAGTGTTGCTAGAGCTTGCGAGCGAATACTATGGCAACCATCTCCAAATCGTGGGTCAGGTAGTTCTTCTCATAATCCATCAGCTGACGCGAAGCATATGCGATGACATTGCCATGCTACATCAGAACACACCCAAACTCAATGCCACTGGCATCACTATACATAGTGAAGCCACCATTACCAGAAGGCAAAGTCAACACTAGGGCAGAAACTACATGAGACTTCAGCTCTTGGAAACTCGCCTTACATTCTAGTCCCAGCAAAAGGAACTCCCTTCCTGGTCAACTCTTTCAACGGCGCCACTATGAAAGAGAAACCCCTAATAAACCACCTATAATAGCCCACCAAACCCAAGAAACTCCCGATCTTCATCATAGGCCTAGGTCTCTCCCAACTACTCACCGCCTCGAGCTTGGCAGGATCCACTCTGATGCCTTCTGCAGAAATCAAATGGCCAAGGAACATGACTTCACTTTGTCAGAACTCACACTTGGAGAATTTGGCGTACAACCGATGACACCTCAAAGTATCCAAAAACCACCCTCAGGTGCAAGGCATGAGTCTCAACATCCGGGGAGTAGACCAGCACGTCATCAACAAAAACCACAACGAACTGGTCTAGAAAAGTGCTGAAAATCCTATTCATCAGATCCATAAACACAGCTAGTGCATTAGTCAAGCCGAAAGGCATGACCGTGAACTCGTAATGCCCGTACCACATTTGGAAAGCAGTCTGGTGATACTCTGATCTTAGATCAATCTTTAAGAACACCGATGCAGACTACAACTGATCGAATAGGTCATCAATGTGAGGCAAGGGATACTTGTTCTTCATCGTGATCTGGTTCAGCATTCGATAATCTATACACAGTCGGAGTGAACCATCCTTCTTGTAGACGAACAAGACAAGTGTTCCCCATAAAGACACACTCAGCCTGATAAATCTCTTGTTCAGCAACTCCTGCAACTGAGTCTTGAGCTCTCGCAACTTCGCTGGCACAATGCGATAAGGAGGCTTCGACACAGCACCAGAACTGGGGATCAGATCAATCGAGAACTCTACTTCCCAGTGAGGTGGCATACCAGGCAAATCGTTAAGGAAAACGTCGGGATATTCACACACCATAGAGATGTTGTGAACACCCAACTTAGGAGGAGTGGAGGTAACTATACTGGCTAGATACCCCACGCAACCCCTAACGAAAGACATATAAACCTTCATTGCTGAAATGACAAGCTTAGCCTCACCTTGACACCAACCTTGCACAAAGAAAGACCCATCCTCAGGAGACCCAAAATAAACTCTCCTCTGCGCACAGTCGATCAAAGCAGACTACTGTGCCAACCAATCCATGCCGAGTATCACATCGTACTCCTACATGTCCATCACGATCAAGCTGGCGTCGAACTCTCTGCTATTCAACGTCAAGTCGATAGACTATAGATACCTCCATGCCAAACTATGCTCCCCTAGCGACGTCACCACGCTAAGATGAATGGCTAGTCTAGCTAGTCTCTCTCCCAACTCTATGGCAAAAGACTCAGAGATAAAGGAGAAAGAACTGCCTGAGTCAAACAACACTTTGGCCATCCGGCCAGCTACAATAAAAGAACCTGATGGCCAAACAAAGCAACACCACACAACCATTCAATCAGGTAGATGTCCAGATTACAAGGAGATTACAACATATCTCAGAGGGTTACAGAACCATCTATTCATCCTTACCCTCAACAACATCTCTCGAAGACCCAGCACTTGGAGTTGCAATGGTGAACACCCGTCCCCTAGTCGGCTACTGTGGTGTGCTTCCTGCCTTCTTAGGCAGTTCCGGAGAGGATCTCTGAATGTGTCCCGTCTTCCCACAATTATAGCACACCACTAGAGCTGAGGCCCGCCTAGGTTGGGGACAATATGCAGCGATGTGGCCCACCTAACCATAGTTAAAGCACTGGTTCCCACCGGGAGCACTGGACCCTGTCTTACTTAGGCCAGATCTGCTACCCCCAGCGAAACTCCGTCGGCCCACAGAGGAAACATTGGACCTCGCCTACTGCTTCTTCTTAGGGCTACTCGAACTACCAACACTTGGACAACTGGAGAAAGAGAACCAGGAGGTAAAAGAAGACTTACCCTTCCCCTTGGGACAACTCTCCAGAAACATCTGATGCTCTGCCTCAAAGCGGTAAGCCATCCCAACCATGTACTCTATAGTCTGGCACCGACAGCCAATCACCTTCACCCATAGCCCAGGGTTCAAGCCGTCAAGAAACCTCTGCGCCCGCTCCTCCTCAGACTCATAGGCAGGAGCAAAGCGTTCTAGTTGGGCGAACACAGTCTCATACTCGAGCACTGATAGCATGCCCTGCTCCAGACTCCAAAAATCTCAGCGAAGCTGCTCCATCGCATGAGCAAGAAAATACTTGTCATAGAAGGCCACCTTGAACACCTTCCACTAGATGCTAACAGTGACTAAGTCCGGGAACTTCAGCCGCCTAACAGACTTCCACCACCTATCTGCCTCACCATCTAGCAGGTAGGTCGCCATCTGCACCCAATGCTCCTCTAGGCACGCCATGCTCTCTAGCATCTTCACCACTTCCTCCAACCAAGCCTCGCTCTCCTCAGCACTGACATTGCCCTTGAATGACAACAGACGAAGCATCATGAATTGGTTTAGCCACGGGTCACCCGGCCGCTCACTAGCACTACTCTTGCTGAACGCGTGAGAGCTTCCTTGTGCCAAACTCCTCAGTTTTGCAAGAACTGCCTTCCATCCGCCTACGTCCTTATGACCACGAGGAGGCATCCTACTACAAAAAGGTAAAGTACCTGCACCACAGACAAAACAACAACCAAAAAGCCATGGTGAAGAATCAGGTACAAACTCTACCATGCATGCAAAACCTATGGAGTCTCTAGACTAGACACCCTAGGTGTAGTGCAACCTAGTGATCCTGGAGCTCTGATACCGAAACTGTAATGTGACATCTGGGCCTGATTATCCATTTTTATTTGTAAACCATGTAATTAATTGTGATATTGTTTAAATGGTTTATTAATGGATAATCTGTTGTTTCTTGTTTGTGTGAGCTTGTGGTTGGTTGTCTGTGTGCCTGTTTGTGATTTGGGACCAATGTGGAGTCCGAATTGAGGATGCACAGTCTCCTCGGTTCGTGTGCCTATCTTTTCTTCCTTTCTTTTCCTCTCACGAGCCCGCACCATTTTCCGTCTCCTTCCTTCCCTTCTCCGACCCGTGCCACCAGCGATGACAGTCTGTGCCTCGCCGTCTCTTCCGACGCGATGGGCAGCAGACGCGACGCGAGTGGGAAGGAGGATAAAGGGAGGCTGAGGCATGTGAGAGAGGAGAAGAGAAAGGGGAGCGGGCGCAACTGAGGAGGTGGTGTGAGCTGCTCGTGGTGTTCCTCCAGTGCGAGGAGGCTTGCCGGAGTGTGGTAAGGGTCGTCGGAGGGCTGAGCTAGGTACGTGACCCCTTCCCCTCCCTTTGTTTAGCGTTTTGTTAACAGTAGGTAAATGGCATGCAAAATTCAGATAATGCATGTTAAATTTTAGAAAAATCATGAAATGAATGGGAATGTGATGTATAGCATGAGAATGCAGAGATCATGCGGTTAGGATTGATGTTTGTGGGGAAAATGTGAATTTAGGGTTGAAGGCTATAGTAGCCATTCTTGAGCCCCTTCCTCTTTTGATTTTCGTTTGAACTGTGTGGTTGATGGAATCATGAATGATTTGAGGGGTTTTGAAGTAGAGTTGAGGGTCTACACCCCATGATTTTATGGAAATTGTTGGTGTATGTTTGGGGGGTTCGATCAGGACTCCCACTTTGGGCGAATTCCGCCGCTACGGAACAGGGGTGTGCCCTGTCTACAAGGAATTCGGTATACTGAATGTATTTGGTATGCCGAAATCCTGACAGATTAGGCCAGATACCTGATTTCGGCAGACCGAAAACCCCCAATCGACCGAAAAAAGGGGTTTCAGTATACCGAAAATTTTCGGTATACCGAAACAGGGAATTTCGGAATACCGAATTGAAAATTCGGTATGCCATTTTTGCCTTGAACTTGGGATGTAAAAATGTGAATTTTAATGAATGTTAAATGGTTTTATTGGTATGGTGGGTTTATATGAATTATGTTTCCCTATGTAATGACATGGAGGCATGTAGAACCCCAAACAAATGGATTTGGGTGTGGTTTTGGGTTTTAGACCCTATTAATGAATGAAAAAGATGGTTTTATGTGGTTTTGGGCATGAGACCCAATTTATGACTTTAAGCATGGTTTTCATGGCTTGAGTTGGGACCTAATGGAGGGTCAACTATTGCAAGGAAATAAAGCCTGCAACGAGAAGAATGGAATGAAATGAAAAATGCTTTTGAAATGGAACACTGATAATGTGGTTGCCGAGCTCTGTAGGATGAGCCTGGGTTTTCATACCTAGTTGTTCGGGTCACCGACGGTGTAGGCTGAGCCTGGGTCATTGTACCTAGTTGTTCGGGTCACTGAGCTCGTAGCGGTGTAGGCTGAGCCTAGGAATTTGAGCTTAGTTGTTTGGGTCATTGACGGTGTAGGCTGAGCCTGGGTCATTGGACCTAGTTGTTTGGGTCACCGACTGGGGCATCAGATAGTGATGTATCCCCGTGCATTTATGAAAATGAAATTGAGGCCGGTTGGCCGGGGCGGTGACATCCCTCACGGGGAATTTCATCGCGGTAGTGCAGGAAGGTAGGGGAAGGATGTTCTCGCCTACTACTTGTGTGCCTTGTTACCCCTGATCAAGGTAACAACAGTAAAGAAAAGTGGAAATGAATAAAGAAAGTGAAATGTGATTTGGTCAGGATTGGACTGATGAAATGGTCCTAAACTCTTGAAAAGAAATGATGATGTTTTAACTAGTTGCCAGCCAGTGCTTATGATTTGGTTTTGAGCCCAATGGGGCATTGTGTTTTAGGCTGGATCTGGTCAGAAATATGAATTTGAAAGTGTGTTTTGGGAAGAAATCCCAAATATTAGAAATGGAAATGTTTTGGAAAAATGAATTCCAAAAGGTTTTTGAAAGAAATGTAAAGGAATGTTTTGTAAGAAAAAGTGGTTTTGGAATGAATTTCCAAATGTTTTGAGAAAAGAAAAGGAAACATGGCTTTTGAAAAAGCATAGATTGGGATTGAATTCCCAAGTGATTGTTTAGTAAAAGAAAGGATGATTTTTCAAAAAGAGAAAACCAAGCTTTGAAAAAAATGAGATTTATGATTTTACCGAGGTTTTGTGGTTTATATGTTTTGGGGCGCGTACTAGGTGACTTAGATGTCACTCACGCGTGCTATTTGGTTTTTAGGTGCAGACCGCGTGTAACCGAGTTCTGGTGCAGGAGTTGGAGCTTCTAGTCGTACATTGTGATCCTTAAGGTGAACCTTAGTTACAATTATTTTATGTTTCTGTAATTAGTGTAATTATGCTTGGTACTGTGTTATGGTAGCGTGCTCGGGATCGAGGCATTACAGAGTGGTATCAGAGCTAAGGTTACACCTTATGCACCAGCTTGGTGATGTCCGGTCTAGTGGCTCCCTTGGACTGCACAATAGAGGGTCGTGCACCTTAATTTTTGGATTGTTGTGTTTTGTGGTGCTGGCAGGAAGATGTCTCGTCAAGGCCGTAGTCGTGGCAAGACCCCTGTATCTGACTCCAAGACGGGAGAGGGTAGTGCATGGAAGGGATTGAGACGGGAATTTGGCGAGATGATGTGGGGTTTCACCTAGTCCTTTGGCAGCAGCAGCAAGGATGAGGCGAAGGGAGACCCGTGGATCAAGCAGTTCCACTAGCTTGGCGCGCCAACCTTTGATGGGCACGACACTCCTGAGGAGTGTGAGGCTTGGTTCCTGGAAGTGGAAAAGATCCTTGAGGGGATTGAGTGTCCAGCAGAGAAATGGGTCCAGATCGCAGCTTTCCAACTCATGGGTGCTGCTGATCAGTGGTGGAGTACAACACGTCACACCAAATTCCCGAATGCGGACCTGCTGATGATCTCTTGGGATGAGTTCCGAGGGGTGTTATATGAGAGATTTTTCCTTGAACATGAAAGGGATAAGCTGGATAGAGAATTCAGGAACCTGAAGCAGGGTAGCCTGTCTGTGGCTGAGTATGAGTCGTCCTTCCTTCGGCTAGAGCAGTTCTCTCAGGCTATAGTTTCTGAGAAGAACAGAGCCAAGAGATTTGTAGAAGGACGGAACCCTGTACTGAGATCCAGAGTTTTTGGCTTTAGATGCCAAACTTTAGCGGAGGATGTTGAGCTAGAAAGCCGCTATGAGGATGATCGTAGGCTGTTTCAGGAAGAGTATCCCAACAAGGAAAAGGAGAGAAAGTCTGTCTCTCGACCTTTTGTCTCTCGACGTTTTGTTTATCAACCGTCTGTGACGGGAGCGCCAAGTTCTGGGAGCTCTAGGAAGAAGCAGAAGTAACAACCTACGTCTGGTAGAGAAGAGAGCATGGGTTTCAACTATGTTGGGTCTAGCAGTGGCCCACAGGTGGGACTGTGCCATGTCTGTGGCAAGATGGGGCATGTAGCGGCGCATTGGCAAAGGCAGAGGAATTTGGACAGCATAGTCTGCTACAACTGTGGGATGTCCGGACATTACCAGAAGGACTGTCCCAGTCAGCCAAGCCAGCGGGTGATGCGCCACGTCAGCTTACAAAGGGGAGAGTGTTCTCCATTGCTGCCCTAGGTGTTGGTCCATCTGGAGATGTGGTGGAAGGTGAGAATTAGCACAG
>JAMKQA010069783.1:0-22335 GCA_024699735.1 Posidonia australis | reverse complement strand
GCATTATCCATTAGGTACGGATCATACATGCATCTTTGCATTTATTTTCTGTCTTTTGTGTGTTTTGGTTTTCCTCATCTTTCCATTAAAAGACTAGGTGGCGACTCCCTTTTCTTGCTTTTTTCCTTTCCTTGCGCCTTCGTCATCCTGGCATGGCTGTGATCCTCCTTCCCGCCTCCCTTGGATCGGCATGGTCACACTTCCCATGGGGTCTGATCTCAGATCAGACCACGGGAAAGCCTCTAATAGCCTTTCCAGCGGTCGTCGATGGCGGAGCTCCATCGTCGACGGCCGTCGTTGTCATTTTCTTTTAAAAAAATTTAAAAACATTTTTTCTTTTAATAAAATTCTGTAACTTTTTGACTGTTACATTTAGGTCCTTTTATTTATTACATTTAAGTCCTTTTCTTACACTTAGGTTCTTGTTCATTTTTCTTAATTCATTGGAATAAAGTTTTAACTGAAAATATTGCATTATGCCCCCTGAGTTTTCAAAATAATGTTCTCCAGGTTTAAAAGTTTAAATAAAGCCCTCAAAGTTTCTTTTAATGCATTTTAATCCAATGTTTTTGCATTTAAGACCCTAAACTTTCCTAAAATCATTCTGAATGCATATTTTGTTGGTTAAATTGCATTTTAGACCCTGAACTTTATTGAAAATCATTCCGAATGCATATTCTACTGGTTAAATTGTGTTAAAACCCCTGAACTTCACTGAAACTCTTCGGAATGCTTTGATTCATTGGGTAAATTGCATTTTAGCCCCCACACTTTACAGATTTCACACTGAATGCCTATTTTCTAGGGTAAGTTTACTAAATTGCCCCTGAAACTTTCATGAATCTTTTTCTTGCATATTTTACCTTGAATTTCCATTGAATTGCTTTAAATGCATGTTTTATTGGCGGAATTGCATTTTAACCCCTAGGAATCTTCAATTTGACCAGAAATGCACATATTTGCACATTTGACCTCAGATTTCTTCATAATTGCATAGAATGTGTTTTCCTATGTATTTTTGATGATTTGGGCTTTAGAATTTCAGTTTTTATTCAGAACTAGGGTTTTTTTCACAAAGGCCCTTGGAATTCTTTTTTACACTCACACATGCATTTTGCACATTTTGTCGCACATTTTCATGTAATTTTCTTGCATTTTCTTTTCCAACTCTTTTCAAGCTTGGTTTTCTCGCCATCTCCCGGATTCTTTCCAATTTTCGCATCTCTAGGTTTGATTTGGCTTTCCATCGCCTGAGGGCGTACAGTAAAAGGCTTAACAAAGCTGACATGATCCCGAAAAGAGGATTATTTCCTCCAATTTGATTTTCTCAAATTTATCCAAATTTCTGCTGATTTGTGAGACGTTTTTCGAGAATTTCTCGACTTTCACGATTTTCCTCATCGCCCAAGGGTGTACAGTAAAGCGGTATTCTCAATGGCTACATTTGACCCTTGGATTAACCTTTTCCCTTTATTTCATTTCATTTCTTTGATTTGGCATGTTTTTTAGTCATCTTTAGCATGAGCATTCAGAATAAGCAAGCACACATGATAAGTAGGAAACCTAGAAAGACCGAGTTTTCTCGGGTGCATGGGGATGCCTAACCCCTTCCCCATATGTAACAAGAATCCTTACCCTTTCTCTGGCTCGCATTCATTTGTGCATTATATCCATTAGGCACAGAGCACACATGTTTTTCTGCATCTTGTTTGCTTTTCCTCGTCTTTCTATTAAAAGACTAGGTGGTGACTCTTTTCCTTATCCTTTCTTATCTTCCCTTGGTGTCTTTGAGTCTAGTCTTCTTGTTTGGATTCACCATCTTCGCCGTGACCATATCAGGTCTCCTCGAGTGCTTCCACGCATCCGGTAGGGTAGAGCCATGCAGGGTTCCACCGGCATGGTCACAGATATGTTTTGGAAAATGATTTTCAAATGTTTTAAAAGAAAATGCAAAATGTAATTTTCTGAAAAAGAATGTGAATTGGAATAAATTTCCAAATGTTTTGAAAATAGAAAGATGAGTTTTGAAAAGAGTATACATTTGGGATCAAATTCCCAAGTAATTTTAAACAAAAGGGAAAAGGGAATGATATTTTAAAAGGAAAAGTGGATTTTCAAAAGAAAACCAAACTTTGAAAATTAAAAGCTGAGTTTTTAATTATTTTACAGAGATTTTGTGGATTATGTGTTTGGAGCGTGTATTGGGTGACTTAGATGTCACACACGCGTGCTTTGGTTGTTTTCAAGTGCAATTTGCCTGCAGCCGAGTTTCGGTGTAGGATTAGGAACTTCTAACCACACATTATTTCTTGAAGGTATGTCTTAGTTGTAGTTATTTAATTTTACTGTAATTAGTGTAATTTTACTTATGATATTATGATTTAGGTAACGTATCTGGGTTCAGAACGTTACAACAATAAATCGCAAATGACATTTTTAAGTGACAAAGCGTGTGCGTCACTAACTAACACAAGGCCTAGAAAATGGTCAATAATACAACCATTTCTGTTTATATAGTGTAATACCATTACCATTCGTTCTTTTGATGTTATATCAAGAGATTCATCAACTAGAATAGTATAAAGATTATCACTAATATCCTTAACAATCTGTCAGATGTTTCATTTATTAATGTAGACGTAATATCCTTTTGAATTTTTGGTGATGTTAATTTGTTATTCTTTGAAGTATTTTTCAATGGAACTTTTCCAATTTCTTCACTATGTGTAGCAAACCACTTCAACAATTCAAGAAAGTTTTCTTGATCTAAGGACTCTTGAAATTCATCATGACCACAAAAAGGTAAGCCTTGATGTAAGAGAAAACATATATAATTAATTGAAGTAATTAAATGAATATTGTATTTCTTTTTATTTTTTTCTGATTATTTAAAGATGAAAGTAAAAATACTTTTTTTCCCGTTCTTTAGAGTTTCACATTTCAATCTAGATGAATTATGCAAACTATTGTACTTCCCAACATGATTATATAACCACTTCTTATTATTCCAACTATTTTCCATTGTGGCATTCCCTCTGCTTAATGCACATTGTGGCATTCCCTCAACTTCTAGTACTTTATGTGGAGAGGAGTAGACTTGTGGAGCATCTTTTCCTTCATTGCCATATGCTCACACTAACCAGTTGGGTCTTCCATTAGACTTCAGTTCGCGTCTCCCAAATGAGCCAATTGCCCAGTGCAATGCAGGCCTTCTCTCCTATCATTTCAACCATGGAAATTGCTTACTTTTCTTCGTTGGGTGGTGGCATATCTGGAAGCAAATTTACACCATTACATTTGATCGCTCTCAATTCCTGAAAACTCCTGATCACCAAAGTTGCACCATTACGTTTGATTTTGCTCAGTCCCCGAAAACTCCTGTGAAGATTCACATCTGTGATATTTCATGCCTCACCACTCCTACTTGTTGCTGTTAGCAAATCTCTGTCATATCTTAAGTTGTTTTGATAATAATATTAGTATATTACTGAGTTTGCTCATTCAAAAAAGAAAAAAAAAACGGGTAAAAATTGAATGACCAGAAGCCTAGAGATTGTTTGGTTTGGATTCATGGGCCATGGCTGAATATTTTAGCCACGAGGAAGGTGGGGTGGGGGCATTTTTGACTCTGCGTCCATTCAACTCCAGGAATTAGATAGTGGGATCTTTTTCTGTCAGTTCAACAAAACTAGAGATTACACGCATACGCTGCAAAGGGAAAGTAATTGGCCATGGCCTCCTCCAATGTGGTCGATCTCTTGATTCCTCCCTCCTCGGCGGTAGTCTCTCGTAGAGCCACTTTTCTGTCTCTTCCTCGTCTTCTTAGATTCGGCGCCCCACGCCACGCCACATCCTCGAGAACTGTTTGGTGTCTGACATCTTCAAACGCTGCTCCTCCCGAACTCGCAAAAGCCTCTAATCCGTCTAAGGTACACAAAGATCTCCTGCGTGTTCCTGCTCGCCGTCTTGATCTGTAGTTCATCTATGTGTTTTTTCCTTTTTTGAATTAATTAGTGGATGCCCCAAATTTTCGATCTAGTTCCATTCCCAACAACTAGTCTAAGCCTAAATCTCACGATTCATTTTCCAACGAAGACTTTTTTAGGGCGAGTGCCTGGTTGGTTGCATTATGATTTGTATTCTGCAATCTTCTTTGGTACTTTTTCTTGATGAGGTTCTGTAATCTCAACAACGGCAGAGTTGGCGGACAGGGGAAGAATATGTGGTTGCCAATTTGGGTTTTTTTAGGAAGAGGAGGATTTGCAATAATAGAAGAGTTGAAGAGAACTAGAGAGGAATTTTTAGGTAGGGGACATGACCTGTCAATCAAGGACTACACCATCCATGTCATCTCTTGAATCAAATGGTTCCGCCGTAGGGTCCACTACTGTCCCAACTCGGGCATAACCTCATGCTCAACAAAAATGTGAGTGTCTTATGAGGTTAACGTGAAGCAAAGTGGCCCCTTATCTGATAGTTAGAACACTCAATCCCAGATTTACTGAGTTCTAGACATGACAACCTGTTTTGCATTTGTTGTGGATGGTTTAGCTGCAGTGGTGTTAATAGACTAGTCAAAGGACTCAATAGGCCCTCTCCAGCATGATTCCCTTGAATGAGAAGTAATGCTATGGACGGATGATGTTCTGATCTAATGCATGGCCACGATGGCTTTGTGAAGAGCTTTGCTGAGCTTCTTGAATTCCAAAAGTGAAAAGTCTCATTTGAGATTAGGGCGCAACCCATTGATGAAAGTTGTGAGACCAACCCAAGGATCCTCCTTGATGTGATATGTCATGGACTCCTTAAGACGATCCATGTAATTGGATACGAAGGTGTATTCTATTGGAATAAATGAGTAATTTGTATTGATTTTGATAATAACAAAAGAAATCTAATATGTTTTAACGAAATGGTTTGAGAATTATTGTTGTAGCACTGGAGAATTATCAATGAGGCGGGAATGAAGAATGCAAAAAAGAGTTTATGAAAATTCTTGTACTAATAGTGAAGTTTTATTGTACTTATAATTATTTCAAAAAGGGCGTAAAAACGGCATACCGAAAAATAATAATATATCGAATGAGGAAAAAGGGTTTTGAATTTTGTAATAATTAAATGTAAGATAAAAATCGGTACTTCGAAGAATTTCGGCATACTAAATCAAGAAAAATCAGTAAATCACTCGACACACCGTATTTTAAAAGATAGAAGAGGGAAGTAGAGATCAAAACGACACATAAGAGATTTTTGACATTCTGAATCAGAAGATCTTGACATATCGAATGAATTTTGACATACCAAATTGTTCGTAAAAAGCTAAATTGCAAGAAAAACAGTACACCGATTTATTATTGGATTTCCGAAGAAACTAGTCGTTATACTAGCTGGTAGGCACAATATTTACCCTTCTTAATCCTATAAATAGGGCTCCTAATCACCCTTTAAGGCTCATCAAGCATTCCTAAGTTCTTTCTCTCTATTTACTACCTTTGCTTAAGCTTCATTCATACTCTTAGCTCAATATTCCCAAGTTCATTGGTTCAAAAGCTCATCAAAGAGATTGATACTTGTGGGAAAGGTTCGAGACATTATAATCAAGCAATCTGTGTATTTCTCTGGTTAGGAGAAGGTTCCGCGGGTTGTGGGAGTTGGCAAGGATTTGTTCAACAAGTATTTATTTTAAATAGTTAAAGGGAACTTTTGAGGATATCTTGAGGAGTAAAGTAGGTCAAGGTTTAGTCGAACTACTATAAAATTCTCTGTGTCCATCATTACTTCTCATCTCCTTTTTTGCATGAATTAGCTTAATATTCGAATCCTTGTTATTGTCCATTTATTGAGTATTTTCTTGAAATTGTAAAATAAATATTTAATTTGCATAATATTCTTTAATTCACTATTCACCCATTCTCTAGTGAAACCTAAGAATCTTCCATATCCTTGTTAAAGGTTCCTAAATTAATCGATGAGTTGTCTTTTGTGGTGCAAAGAGAGACACATTTTCTTGAATTTGTACTTCATTTCAGCCCATAAGTGTATCCAAGACATGCCTAAGTGCCCCATGTCATGCTCAACCATTTTCTACAATCGATGAGCTGAACCAGTGAGTTTTATCTTGTGAAATCGAACGTGATGGTTATATGACATCTCTTACTCTAGCTTAAGTAGACCTCTAGGTTATATAACTAATCCAGGAAAGTGTTTGGTTGAGCTTCATATCGAAACTAAGGGTGCCTACTTCACTTTGTGTTTGAGGTCATCAATGCATGACGATGATTGTGCATAACCTCCATATGGTTGATAATGCTCATGTTGGTCTGTGGGGGGTTGCCCATGGTTATTGATCCACTCCTTGTGTGGATTTATGTGGTGGTTCACGGTCGATTCCAGGACGATAACCATGTGCAGTTGGTTTGAAAACAACTATATGTAGACCTTGAGTCATCTTTTGATAAGACGTCGTTAAGTCGATTAGTTAGTTTCATAGACCATTCATATTGAAGCCATATTCTATTATACTATTAATGCTTTCCTTCTCTCTTTCTATCATCCTCACTTTCATCCGCATCCTCTTATTTTTGCTCCACAATGTTTAATTTAATTTGATTTGTAGTAATCCAAATTTTTTTCATGGAATAAAATTTCAATTGCCATACAACTATTAAGTTTCGTACATGATGTAACCTCAATGCCACACATTGGATGTAGACCTAAAAAATGCATGTATCAAAATAAGAATTGAACAAAATCAAAGAGAAAAAAATAGTTCACAAATCTGAATAATAATATATTTGTATGGTTTAAGAGGAAGTAATAGGATCCACTCAAACACTATAGTGGAAGTATGTTGAATCAAGAGTAGGTAGCAAGTGTCTTTATCATGGATGTTTCATTCTGGCCCCACTTAGGAAAGGTTAACAGTAAGCGTCTTTATCATAGTTGTTTTGAGTTAGTTAGTTTTTTCTTATTTTAGCCTAGGAAGTTATTCATTATTAATAAATGAGCACTTCTTGCTGTTGAGTACTCTGTGACTTAGGAATTTGTTGTTCCTTAGTCACTTTTTGTAGTCTTTGTACTTATAACCTTCTTATCATTAATAAAGGTTACTTTTTATAGTTCTCTCTCTCTCTCTTTATATATATAAAACAAATTCCTAAGCACAAATGAACAACAAATTCTATCTTGTCTCTCTCTCTCTCTATATATATACATATATATATATATAAGGAAAAGATAGAATGAGTCTAGGGACTCACTTTATGTAAATTAAGTTCCCTTGTTATTTTCATAATTTGTACGTGATATTAAATTTTTAATCGTAGGATCTGATTTATGTCATATGTAAAATCAACATACAAAAAATCAATTAATTTCAAATTTTCAATTATAAATATCATAGATTGATAAAAATTTTTAAATAGAAGTAAATCTATGAGTCATAAATTTATATGTATATCTTAAAATATGTTTATTAGATGTGAAATCCAAATGATAAATTCGATCAACATTCATTGTGGTATTTACCATTTAAAAAAAAAGTGATTATGAAATTTATATGTCAACAAACAATGTATTCATAGAATCATATTTTTTACTAGTTAATATGAAATCGTTGAATTTTTGTAAATCAAATTATTAAGCTAAAAGTCTTGAATTAACTTGATTTTTGATTTATAGCTTTTGTAGATAATGCAGATTAATATCTAATGTTTAGATTTTTCATATGATCAATATATAATAAAATATTTAAGCGGTTTAAAAAGGAGTTTACTTCAAACAAGGAAGCCCTTGAGCTCATTATATCTTGTCCCTATATATACGTGTGTTAAAAACTTAAAATCAAAACTCTAATTCTATTCTCTTATTGTCTCCCGTTTCTCTTCCACTTCCACTCCACAATTTCTTCTGCCAGCTATTCGGCGTCCACCATCTCCACCAGCAACACATTGATCTCTTCCGCTAGCCATCTACTATCTCTTCTACCAATAGTATGTCGATCTTTGCCATCCGTTAGCAACAATACGCCAATCACTTCTGCCAAATATCCACTATGTCTGTCAGTAACAAGCCGATCTCTTTTGCTAGTTGTCCACCATTTCCCATCAATCTTTGCAGTAGTAGCACTTCACGATCTCTTGTTGATCTCAGTCGACCACCACTCGTCGATCATCGATAGCAACAACAACAATACGTTGTCATGCTTTTAATTTTCATAATAATTTAAAACAAATTAAATTACAAAAAATTAAAGTTAAACGGTAATATCTAAACAACCAGGATCCTATGTGTACAGCTACAAGGCTCTAGACTATGTATATTATGTAAAAACTCACTTGGTCGCTTGTATTTGTAATCCAAAACCACGAGAAATAAGTATGATTGGCAAAAGTTATCCAACATGTACCTTACGAAAGCGATGGAAAACAAAGATATAATAATTTTTCTTTAAAATTATTTTACAATTATTTTCTCCAAATCCACAAAAAACCAGCAACTTGAGCCTAACAGGTCAAAAACCACGAAACAAAGCTCTACTAGGCTTAAATCACAAGAAATATGGTCGACACTAGCCAAATCAAACAGGCAAAGGCTCTATTAGCCCAAAACATAAGCAAGGCCCTTAATCACTAAAACCACACACAATGAGTTAGGAAATCCGACGTCGGATAACCAACTCTAGCTACAAGCAGCCATTAAGCTGCATTGCACTATCACAGTAGCACTACCCTGTGTAGGAGCGATAACGTCCCTCGATTTTCTTGCCTTGAGAACTCTCACAAAGCCAATCCACTTAGGAAGTTAGTCTTGTCTTTTAGGACACTATCAGCTACAAGGTACGTATCTTACCCACATTTGTCATTACAGGGTACGTCTCCTCACGACATCCTTCACATAGTACTTAGGAGGGAGTCTTATACCTCTACATATGACAACACCCGAGCCTCAGTGCTCACAACAGGAGTATCATACTTTCCTGTCATACCACAAAATACCTCAACTCGTGTACCACAACCTTAGCCTTGAAACGATAGTTAAGGAGTTTCATACCTCCAAGATCTGACAAATCTTTACTTTAGGTATCTTAACCTTCGACCTCAACTTAGGTAACGCACCCGACCATCTAACAAGTGTCGTCACATTCCCTTGTCTAGACAGCACGACTCACATTTTTTTGATCCGCACACAGAAAACTAGGAAAAACCATTTTCAAAACGGACCAACACATTTCTTTGAAATATATTTTCAAAACTATTTATATCTTTGGAAAACTCTTCCAAAACTTCAACGAAAAATCCACAAATTCGTAAAACTGGTTCCTAAATACTTGGACAAACGATTACTACGTCAATACATGTTTCAAAGCAGTTAAAATAAGCATATAATATGGGTGTATATACTCTAAAGGTCTCGGGAAACACCCCAGAATTCCCTGACCAACCCACACATGTCAACCGCATATACGGCCCACATCCCAGGTTTTCTGTCAGAAATCAGATAGCTTTGAACAAGGAAACAAAAAAAATCTCTCAATTGGGAGCAAAAGGTGGATCCCTAAATAAAATCCACAATTCACAAGATAAATATGGAAGGTAGACGCACGAGTCTACTCTAAAACCACACAAACAAAACCGAAATCTATTCACTACATAAGGAGATATAAATTTTCAAGTATAGAGGGATCATAAATGATCCAAGACCAACTCAAGCCATTAAATGCCATTAAAGCAACATAAATTCATCATAAATTCTAGAGCAATAAATTTAGCTTAGATTACATGTATTCTAAGCATTTCTATCATTTTACATGATTTCTAAATAGAGGGATGAGGTGTGTGCCTCAAAACGATCTTTGGCAACCTAAATTCGATCTCCGACCAACCCATCACTCTACCAGCGATCAGTTCGCCTCCCACACGTCTTTGGCTGCTCCTCGAGCTCACGCGATGCTGAGAAAGAAGTCCGAGATCCCCTCGCCGGTCGGAGCACCAGTAGCACCTTCGTCTCTTTCTCTCACTCTCGGTCTTTCTTTCTAATCCCTTCATCCACACCCACCAGCAAGGAGGAGGAGGAGTGAGGAAGAAAGAGAGTCGAGGGAGGGGAGGGGAAGGCTTGGTTAGGCTCTGGTGCTTCCGCTCTGCTTGGTCGCCATTGAAAAATAGGGAAGGGGGAGATGGCAGGCAAGAGAAGAGAGGGAGGTGTGCAGGAGAAGACTTGTCCCAAGCATCCATTTTATATGCAAGGGAGGAAGCAGCTGCGTACATGCTTAATAAACCATGCATGCACGCTCATTAGCACGACGTTCTTAACTAATCGCTAGCCACGCCAAGCACAACACACCTGTCAGCTCTAAAGCACAAGTCAACAACCAACCACACCATCACGCTCTCACATGGGCCCTCAGAGCACAAGCACAGGATACATAAAAATAACTAGTCCACGAGACCTAAGCGTAAAACTATAAAATCATACAAATAGCCTTGAGATAATAATATCCGTTCAGAAATTTTTTTATTAAAATGTAAATAATTACAAAATAAATTTATGGATGTTATATTTTAATCACCTTAAAAGAAGATTTCGCTTTCGAAATCACTGGTAGGCGAAAAGATATGGATACTAGGCTAGGATGGCTTCCTCGTGCTCTTACGTGGCCTCCTTGGCTTCATGATGCTACCACCACACTAAAACTAGTGCAATTATCTTGTTCCATAGCATCCGTTTCTTGCGGTCAACAATTTGGACGGTATCCTTCACAAAGGATAGATCTTCCTGGAGTTCTTTTGGCTGAACTGGAATCACATGAGATACGTCAGCTAGACACTTCCTCAGTATGGAGACATGGAGCACGTCGTGCACGGACGACAACTCTAGTGGTAGATCTAGTCGATAAGCAACCTCATCGATTCTTTGGGTAACCTAGTGTGAGCTAATAAAGCGTGGATTCAGATTTCCACACTTCTCGAATCTCATGACACCTTTGGTTGGTGATATTTTCAGGAATACATAGTTTTCCACTAGAAACTCTAACAGCTTTCGTCCGTTGTTAACATAACTTTTTTGTTGACTTTGTACAGTTAACAGCTTGCTACGGATCAGATCAATCTTATTCACGTACAGCTGCACAAGTTTAGGACCAATCAACAGATGTTCGCCCACTTTACTCTAGCAAACCATACAGGACTTCGTACGGAGCTATCCTGATGTTCGAGTGATAACTATTATTGTAGATAAATTCAGTCAACGGTAGATAGTGCTCACTTCTTAATCATTCCGGTGAAACTTCCGATGCACTGATTGGCGAAGCTGTATATGTCTGAGGTGGTCTGGCTGCATGATGTTCTGGTATCCATCGTGTCTCACAGAGACATGAGATTCACTTTAAGGTTCTGAAGGACTCTGCAGAAGACTTTTGGCACAATGCTCAACTATAGTATAACACTTCATCCTCCTAACTCTCTTGCAGGTCCAAGGCATATGCTCTAAGCATATTTTCCAGTATTTAGATAGTCTTCTCTGTCTGACCGTTTGACTGAGGATGAAGTGTTATACTATAGTTGAGCATTGTGCCAAAAGTCTTCTGCAGAGTCTTTCAGAACCTTAAAGTGAATCTCATGTCTCTGTGAGACACGATGGATACCAGAACATCATGCAGCCAGACCACCTCAGACATATACAGCTTCGCCAATCAGTGCATCGGAAGTTTCACCTGAATGATCAAGAAGTGAGCAGACTTGGTTAGTCGATCCACGATTACCTACACGGTGTCGTTCTTCCTCTGAGTACAGGATAAACTAGTTATGAAATCCATGGAGACCTACTTCCACTTCCATACGGGGATATCCAATGGCTGCAAAGTTCCTTCAGGTCTTTGGTGTTTTGCCTTGATCAGCTGACAGATTGCACACTTCGCCACATGGTCAGCAACATCCCTTTTCATGTCAGACCATCAAAAGTTTCACTTTATGCCTCTGGTACATCTTTATTCTCCCAAGGTGAATGATGTACTTGGACCGATGTGTTTCATTGAACAATTTTTATGTAGCCTCCTCATATTGGGGTACATACAGGCACATATCATATCTCAACTTTTCATATACCTCAATAGAGAAGTGAAGCTTTTCATCAACCTCAAGTTTCCCAAACACAGCCTGAACAAACAGATCCAGCTGTTGATAGGTGATAATGAACTGCACCAGCTTGGGATGAACAGACTAGTTGACCACCTAGGTATCAACCGCTTTCTGAGCTTGTCGCTTTGGCCTACAGCTCACCAGATCCTCCAACATGGTTTATTCCTTGATCATTATGTTCATCAACACGTACGTATGTCAACTCAAAGCATCGACGACCATGTTGGCCTTTATAGGGTGGTAGGACAGACTGAAATCATAGTCCTTCAGATACTTCATCCACTAACGCTATCTCAGGTTGAGGTCCTTCTGTATGGAGAGATACTTCAAACTTTGATGATCGGTGAAGACTTTAAACTGCTCTTCATACAGATTGAGAGCGAACACTATGACAGTTATTTCCAAATTGTGGGTTAGATAGTTCTTCTCATAATCCTTGGCGTGAAGCATAAACGATAATATTGTCATTTTATATCAGAACACACTCTAATTCAACACTACTGACATCACTATACACAGTGAAGTTACCACTTCTAAAAAGTAGAGTTAACACAGGGCCAGAAACCAGACGAGATTTCAACTCTTGGCAGCTTGTTTCACAATTGTGGCCCTAGCAGAGCGAGACTTCCTTCTTGGCTAACTTTGTCAGAGGTGCAATTATGGAGGAGAAATCCTTGATAAATCTCCTATAGTAACTCGTTAGATCCAAGAAATTCCTGATCTTAATCACATTCCTGGGTCGCTCTCAACTGCTTACTGTCTCCACCTTGGTCAGATTCACTTTGATGTCTTCTCTAGAAATCAAATGGTCAAGAAACATAATCTTACTCAGTTAGAACTCACACTTGGAGAATTTGACATACAATTAATGATACTTTAGAGTATCCGAAATTGCCCTTAGATGCAAGACTTAAGTCTCCACATTAGGAGAGTAGATCAACACGTCATCAACAAAAATCATAACGAATTGGTCTAGAAAAGGGTTGATAATCCTGTTCATTAGATCCATAAATGCAACTGATACATTGGTCAAGTCGAAAGATATGACTGTAAATTTGTAATGTCTGTTTATTGTCCAGAGGGTAGTCTTCTAAATGTCTTGAGTCTTGTATCCTCAACTGGTGATACCCTAACCTTAGATCAATCTTCGAAAACATTGAGGTAAATTGCAACTGGTTGAATGTCATCAATGAGGACAGAGGATACTTGTTCTTCATTGTGACCTATTTCGACATCCGATAATTGATAATTTATAGTGAAGTGAATCATCATTCTTAGGGACGAACAAGACAAATACTTTCCACGGAGACACACTTGACCTGATAAACTCCTTATCCAACAACTCCTGTAATTGGGTCTTGAGTTCTTGTAACTCTGCTGGTGTCATGCGATAGAGGCTTCAACATCGTACTAGAATTGAGGATCAGATCGATCGAGAACTCTACTTCCTTATGAAGTGGTATATTAGGCAAATCGTCAGGGAAAACATCGAGATTTTCACATAATATAGAGATGTTGTGAATACCTAATTCAGGAGAAGTGGAGGTAACTATACTAGCTAGGTATCCTATGCAATTCATAGCTAAAGAGTTAGAGACCTTCATCGCTAAAATGACAGGCTTAGGCACACCTAGATATCGACCTTGCACAAAGAAGGATCCATCATTAGGAGATTCAAAATAAGCTCTCCTCCAAGCATAGTCGATCAGAACATTGCTGCACCAATCAGTCTATGTCGAGTATTACATCGTACCCTACATGTCCATCACGATTAGGCTATCGTCAAAATCTCTACGATTCAGCTCAAGTCGACAGACCGTAGATACTTTTATGCCAAACTGTGCTCTCCCAGCGACGTTGCTATGTTGAGATGAAATGTCAGTCTAGTCGGTCTCTCTCCCAGCTCCACTGTGAAAGGCTCAGAGACAAAGAAGAAAGAGCTCATTGAGTCAAACAACACCTTGGCTATTCGATCAGCCACAGTGAAAGAACCTGATGACCAAGCAAAGTAACATCTAGGTTACAGGAAATATTACAACAATTACGGAAGGTTACAACATCGATTAATCATCTTTATCTTCAACTACATTTCCTGAAGGTTTAACGTCTTGAGTTGTAATAATGAATATCTGTCCTCTCGTCGACTGTTATGACACACTTCCTGCCTTCTTGGGCAATTCTGGATATGTTCTGCCTTCCTGCAATTGTAGCTCACCATTGGGGTTGAAGTTTGCCGAGGATAAGGACAGTTTGCAGCAATGTGGTCTACCTGACTACAGTTGAAACATTGATTCCCTCAAGGAGCATTAGATCTTGTCTAATTGTAGTATGCTCCACTACCATCGAAAAAGTTATGTCGATCCACAGAGGTACTACTAGATTTCTCCTTCCGCTTCTTTCTAGGATTATCTAGATCACTGGTATTTGGAGGATCGGAGATGGAGAATTGAGAAGTAAAAGAGGACTTATCCTTCCCTTTAGGATAGCTCTCCAAAAACTTCTTGTGCTCTGTTTTGAAGCGATAGGTCATTCCGATCATGTCCTCCACGGTCTGACATCGACTACCCAACACCTTTACTTGTAGCCTTGGTTGCAAGCCATCCAAGAATCTCTGCGCCTGCTCCTGTTCTGACTCATAAGTAAGAGCAAAACGTTCTAACTAGATGAACTCAGTCTCATACTCGAGCATAGATACAATACCTTGCTTTAGATTTCAAAAATCTCAACGAAACTTTTCTTTCACATGAACGGGGAAATACTTGTCATAGAAGACTGTCTTGAAATCCTTCCACTGGATATGAGTAGTTATTGAGTCTGGGAACTTCAGCTACTTCACTGACTTCCATCACTTATTTGCTACATCATCCTGCAGATAAGTCGTCAGTTACACCTAATGTTCTTTTGAGTAAGCAATGTTCTCTAGCATCTTTACTACTTTCTCCAGTCAAGTCTCACTCTTCTCAGCATTGACCTTGTCCTTGAACAATGGCGGACGAAACTTCGTGAACTGGCTCAACCACAAATCATCTGACAGCTCACTAGAACTACTTATGCTGAAAGTGTGGGAGATCCCGTACATCAAGTTCCGTAGTTTGGCACAAATAGTCTTCCATCTGCTCGTTTCCTCACGGAACTCGTAATCCTCAGTCGGGACTTTATCCTTGCAATCACGAGGAGACATCCTATAAAAGGAGAGGTAAAATACCTACACCACAAGTAGAACAACTAGCAGAGAATCATAAAGAAAACATCAAGTGCAAATTCTATCATGCATACAAAACCTATGGAGTCTCAAGATCGAACACCTTAGGCTAGTGCAATCTAGTGAATCTGGAACTCTGATATGAGTCTGTAACGTCTCTAATTTTTACAATAATTTAAAATAAATTAAATTATAAGAAATTAAAACTAAAGAGTAATATTTATGTTAATGTGACTTGAATTCTGTATTAAGGGACAGAATCTGAAACGTTACTCTGTTAATTTTAAAGATAGAAGAGAATCAGAAACGCATGGTAGTTATGCATTGTTTTAATAGTAACGTCAATTACTATTTTTGGAACACATTTCCGTTATTTTTGAGACCCTCCATTGACACCTAATTTATTCTATATAAAGGGGGTACTGAAGGGTCGTGGTGTGTGCATGTTTTTTTGTTTTCTCCTAGAATCTGTAGAAGGTGTTTCCTCTTTCATCTGTACTCTGTAATTCTGCATCTCTAATAGTGTAAAAGTCTGTCCACTGCTGACCCATGGAGTAGCTTTAGTGGTGAATCATGTAAATTTGTTTGTCCCCTTGTGTGATGCTTGTTTATACGTGCATTTTCTTATTATTGTGTTAGATTAATTCCTTACAAACTGGTATTAGAGCCAGGTTGGATTGGAACTCTTTCATATATAGAAAAATGTCATCACATAGTTTCAAGATCGACAAATTCACAGGCAAAAATAGTTTCAGTCTGTGGCAGATCAAAATGAGGGCTTTGTTGAAGCAATAAGGGATATGAATGCCTTTGGTGAAGCCACCACCTCAAGATTTGGATAAGGCTGAGCTTGCTGCGCAAAATGAGAAAGCTCACTCCATTTTACTTTGTCTTGCAGATGAAGTAATAGTAGAGGTTGCTGATGAAGAAACCGCAGAAGGGTTACGGGCAAAACTAGAAAGTTTGTACATGACTAAGTCATTGACAAACAAGTTGCTCTTGAAGCAAAGGTTATTCTCCCTTCAAATGAAGGTATGTCCCTTAAGGAACATTTAGATCAGTTAAATACTATTTTGATGGAATTGAGAAATATTGAAGTAAAAATAGAAGATGAGGATGCAACACTTTTATGCTTGTTTCTCTTCCCTACTCATATAAAAACTTTGTTTAGTCTTTTGTCATCGGTAAGGATACAATTACCTTAGAGGAAGTTAGGTCGAGTTTGCATACTTGACGGCTCCATCTTCTGGCATCTAATTCCAGTGAAGATGCTACATCGTCTGGTTTTACTGCTACTAGTAATCGTGGTCGCCATGATAAGAATGACAAGAAAGCTAACAGAAGAAACAAATCTAAGGGAAAATACCTTAATCCGAAGGATGTTTGTAACTACTGTAAAGAACTGGGCCATTGGAAAGTTGAATGTCTTAAGAAAAGGCAGAAAAAAACAGTTGCTACTGCTTTCGCACAAGAGGAATCTTCATCTGAATCAGATTTGGCGTTTACAGTCACTGATTGTAAGTATTCTTTTGAATGTTGGATTTTAGATTTTGATGCATCTCATCACATGTGTCCCATAAAGGAGTGGTTTACCGCTTATAAAGAGTATGGTGGAGGTGATGTCTCTGTGGCAAACAATAATGTTTGCAAGACCGTTGGTGTTGGGACTATTCAGCTAAAAATGCATGATAGGGCAATTAGAACATTGCATGATGTTCAACATGTGCCTCAATTGGGGAAGAATCTAATATCCTTGATGACACTTGATAACAAGGGTTATCAGTTTTGTGGTGGTGGAGTATGGAAAGTTTTTAAGGGCCCCTTGGTGGTTATGAAAGGAGTCAAGAATTACTCTTTATATGTTCTACAAAGCTCTATGGTACAAGGAACTGTTGCTGTTGCATCTTTAGATTTGTCTAAACAGACAAAACTATGTCATATGTGCCTTGCGCACCTGAGTGAGAAAGGGTTGGTAACCTTTAGTAAGGGGGGACTCTTAAATGGTGATAAACTGATTAATCTGGATTTTTCTGAACATTGTATTTTTTGTAAACAGCATAGGGTCCATTTTGGGAAGGCAGAACACAACCAAGAAGACATTGGACTATGTACATGTTGATTGCTGGGGATCATCCAGAGTTGAAACTTTGGGAGGATCAAGGTACTTTCTTTCAATTATTGATGATTTTTCTAGAATGATCTGGATTTTCTTGATGAAATTTAAGAATGAGGCATTCAAGAATTTCAAAGATTGGAAGAAAATGGTGGAAAATCAGACTGAAAGGAAGCCGAAGCGATTCAGGATCGATGTTGGTCTTGAATTCTGCTCAAATGAGTTTAATGACTTCTGTATAGAAGTTGGGATTGTATGTCATAGGATTGTCAAGGATTCACCTCAGCAAAATGGCATTGCTGAGAGGATGAATCGCACACTGTTAGAGAAGGTCAGATGTATGTTCTTTAATTTTGTTCTTGAGAAGAGGTTTTGGGGAGAAGCAATACATACAGTCTGTTTTCTGGTCAATCATAGCCTTTCAAGTGTAATTAATAACATGTTTCCTGTTGAGGTATGGTCTGGAAAACTTGCAAACTATTCTAATTGTAGAATATTTGGTTGTACTGTTTACTATCATGTTAGTGAAGGGAAATTAGATCCTAGGGCAAAAAAAGGTGTCTTTGTCGGATATAGTACTGGTATTAAGGGATATAGAATTTGGGACCCTTTAATTCAAAAGGTTATTCTCAGTAGAAGTGTGACATTTGATGAAAATTTTATTCTTAATACTAGTATTAACAGGTCACAGATTGACAACGAATAGGTGGAACAGGTTGAATTTGAAGTTTCTCCAAGAGATGTTGACTTTACATCTCATGACAGTGATCTGCAGGTTGATGAAGAGGAAGAGCAACCTCGTGAACTGTTCAAAAGTGTTGAACAAGTGGAGTTTGAAGATCCATCAACCTATTCTAAAGCAATGAACAACAAAGATTCAGGATAGTGGCTGTTTGTTATGAATGAAAAGATGGAATCTCTTCGGAAAAATAAAACTTGGGAGTTGGTGAAGATTCTAAAAGAAAGAAGAGTGATTAGAAGCAAGTGGGTGTTCAAGAAGAAGATGGGAACACATGAAACAGGAGGTATAAGATTCAAGGCTTGGCTGGTAGCAAAAAGATACAATCAGCGAGAAGGTATTGATTACAATGAGGTATTTTCACCTGTTGTAAAATTGTGACGCTCCGATCCCGGGCACGCTACCAAATCACAGCATCCCAAGCATAATTACATTAATTACAGAAACAAATATAACTGTAACTAAGACTCACCTTCAGGATCACAATCTGTGGCTAGAAGCTCCAACTCTTGCACCGGAACCCGGCTGCACGCGGTCTGCACTTGAAAACTAAAAAGCACGCGTGAGTGACATCTAAGTCACCCAGTACGCGTCTCAAAACATACAAACCACAAAAACTTGGCAAAATAAAAAATCTCACTTTTTAAAAACTTGGTTCTCTCTTTTTGAAAATCATTCTTTGTTTTATTAAACAATCACTTGGAAATTCAATCCTAATCCATGCTTTTTCTTTCAAAAGCCATGTTTTCTTTTTCTTTCCTCAAAACATTTGGAAATTCATTCTAAAATCATTTTTTTTTACAAAACATTTTTTTATATTTCTTTTAAAAACCTTTTGGAATTCATTTTTCCAAAACATTTTCATTTTCAATACTAGGGATTTCTTTCCAAATTACACCTTTCAAATCCACCTTTCTGACCAGATCCAACCTAAAACACAATGTCCCATTGGGCTCAAAATCAAATCATAAATATTGGCTGACAACTGGTTAAAACATTATCATTTCTTTTCAGGATTTTAGAACCATTTCACAAGTCCAATCTTGATCAAAACACATTTCTCTTTCTTTATTCATTTCCACTTTTCTTTACTGTTGTTACCTTGATCAGGGGTAAACAGGCACACAAGCAGTAGGCGAGGACATCCTTCCCCTATCTTCCTGCACTGCCGTGATGAGATGCCCTGTGCGGGATGTCACCGCCCCGGCCAACAGGTCTCAATTTCATTTCCATAAGTGCACAGGGATACGTTTCTGTCTGACGCCTCAGTCGGTGACCCGAACAACTTGGTCCAAGGACCCAGGCTCAGCCTATACCGCTACGAGCTCTATGACCTGAACAACTAGGTACAACTTCCGAGGCTCAACCTATACCGTCTCAAGCTCGGAAACCACAGTCTTGTTCATAACACATTATTAGTGTTCCATTTCAAAATTTTTTGTAATTTTTCAATTACCATTTTCCATTTCATTCTTTTCGTTGCAGGACTCTGTTTCCTTGCAACACTTGACCCTCCACTGAGGTCCCAACTCAAGTAATTAAAACTACATTTAAAACCATAAATTAGGTCTTATGCCCAAAACCACAAAAAATCATCTTTTTCATTCGTTTAGAGGGTCAAAACCCAAAACCACACCCAAATCCATTTGTTTGGGGTTCCACATGTCTCTATGTTGTTACAAGGGGCAAACATCATTCATATAAGCCCCATTATACAATTACAACCACTTAACATTCATTAAAATTCACATTTTAACCTCTCAAATTCAGGGCAAAAACGGCATATCGAATTTTCAATTCGGTATTCCGAAATTCCCTGTTTCGGTATGCCGAAACCCTCCTGTTTTGGTCGACCGTGAAATTTCGGTCTACCGAAACCCTAGGTTCTGGCTTAATCTGCTAGGATTTCGGCATACCGAATTTTTTCGGTATATCGAATTCCCCACAGACAGGGTACACCCCTGTTCCGCAACGACGGAATTCGCCTAAAGTGGGAGTCCCGATCGGACCCCTTAAACATGCATCATAAATTCTCATAAAATCATAGGGCGTAGACCCTCAATTCTACTTCAAAATCCCTCAAACCATTCATGATTTCATCAACCACACAAGAAGATATAAATTCGTAAAGGAAAATGCTTAAAATGAAATCTTAAAACATTTAAGGCATAACTCCTCAAAACTCGCGAAATTCACACAATCTAGCATGATCCTTACACATATACATCATTTAACTCATTTCCATCATTTCTACTATTTTTCTACAATTTTTCATGCATTTCCCTCGATTTTTCATGTTTGAGGCATAATCAATAGGAAATATGTAAATGAGGTAGAGACAGGGCTTCGTACCTCCGATGGCGCCCCGGTGATCCTTCCTGCACTCCGACGAGACTTCTCCCACTGACGGACGACACCAAATACTCCTTCCTCAGCTACGCGCATGCTGTTCTTCCTTTCCCTCTTCCTTCTCGAATCACGGCTCTCCCGGACATGCTCGCCTCCACCTCTCCCTCTTATCTTCTCCTCCTCCCACATCAAGTCAGCCACCCATCGCGTTGGAGACGACGGCGAAGCACGGGATGCTGGTGGTAGTGGCACGGGCTGGTGGAGGGTTTCTGGGGAAGAAGACGAGTGTCTGTGGGGCTCGTGAATGAGAGAAGAGGAAAAAGAAAGAAAAGAGGAAAGAATGAGCATGCAAATCGAGGCAACTGTGCATCCTCAAATCGGACTCCACATGGATCCTAAATCACAAGCAGATGCACAGAAAGCCAACCACAACCTCACACAATCAAGAAACAACAGATTATCCATTAATAAACCATTATACAATATTGCAAATAATTACATGGTCTACAATAAAAATGGATAATCAGATGTCACATCCTATCCTATTTAAAAGAATTTCATCCTCGAAATTCAGTTCTAACAAAACAAGTAGGGGTACTGTCTCTAGATGTCCATCTCGCGTTCCCAGGTAGCCTCCTCTGTACCATGGTGTTGCCACTGAACTAACACTAATGGAATCACTTTATTCCTGAGGACTTGCTCTTTCCTGTCCAGTATCTGAACTACATTATCAACCATAGTCAAGTCCTCTCGCAGCTCCTTTGGCTGTATTGGTATCACTTGGGACACATTGGCCAAACACTTCCTCAACATAGACACATGGAAGGTGTTGTGTACACCCACCAACTCTGGAAGCCACCTCACCAACCCTCTTGGTAATCTGATACGGTCCGATATATCTTGAGCTCAACTTGTCTCTCCTACCGAACCGCATTACACCTTTGGTTGGTGACACATTGAAGAAAACGAAGTCTCCTACCTCGAATTCCAGAGGTCTCCGCCTCTTATCAGCATAGCTATTCTGTCGACTCTGGGCAGACAACAACCTCTTCCTGATAAGATTCACCTTGCCCTCGTACTGTTGTACGATCTCGGGCCCAACCAACTGTCTCTCACCCACCTCACTCCAGCAAGTGGGTGTCCTACAGGGTTTGCCATACAAAGCCTCATATGGTGCCCTTTCAATACTGACGTGGTAACTGTTATTATATGCAAACTCAATCAGAGGTAAATGATCCTCCCAGCTACCACCAAAGTTCAAGACGCAGGCCCTCAGCATGTCCTCTAGTGTCTGGATGGTCCTCTCTGTCTGGCCATCCGTCTAGGGGTGGAAAACAGTGCTAAAATTCAACACTGTGTCAAAAGTCTCCTGCAAAGCTCTCCAGAATCTCGATGTAAACCTTGTGTCTCTGTCAGACACAATAGACACTGGGACACTATGCAATCTCACAATCTCTGCCACATACAACTCTGTCAATTTTGCCAATGGAAGATTCACCCTCATTGGCAAGAAATATGTCGATTTCGTAAGGCAATCCACTATCACCCACACAGTATCATTCTTTCTTCGGGTTCGCGGCAAACCCGTCACAAAGTTCATCGACACATCTTCCCATTTCCATACTGGAATGTCCAGAGGCTGCAAAGTTTCTCTGGACTTCTGGTGCTCTATCTTCACCATCTGGCAGGTTGCACACTTCGCCACATACTCAGCAATCTCTCTCTTCATCCCAAGCCACCAAAAGTTCCTCTTCAGGTCTTTATACATCTTGGTGCTATCCGGATGAATAGAGTATCT
>JAMKQA010069782.1:0-16953 GCA_024699735.1 Posidonia australis | reverse complement strand
CTTTTGTAATGATTTCTTTCTTCCTTTGATTTCTATCAATGTAAAATGTTACTTTGACAGCTGCATATTTTTAATTTCAAGATGATGATCTCTATGATACTTATTAGGTGGGTTGAGTCTTTTCTGAATTTACTGAATGCAATGTAAGCAATCCAAGTGACACTGTAAGCAATTTCAATTCAAAACCTTGATTAATTGCTTGCCACTATATAAGCAATTGTTGTAATAGAACAGTAAATATTTTGGATTGTAATCAGTCTCTACTGAATGTATTTTGTTGCTGAGCATACCAGACACAGTCTGATATAAAATTTTATTTTTTATTTTATTTTTATTTTTAGCGAGGACATTTTCCTCGCTAAGTCCTCGCAATTATTTATTTATTTATTTTTTAAAAAAAATTGCGAGGACATTACGAGGATTTTGCTAGGAAATTTACTCGCAATTGAAATTTAACGATGATGCATATAGTGAGGACTTATTGTCCTCGCAATGTCCTCACAAACGCCATTAGCGAGGAAATTGCGAGGACATTGGGAGGACTTAGCGAGGACATTTGTCTTCGTGATTTTCTGTTTTTCTAGTAGTGCCTCCAACATCCTTTGGTTAGTTGCTTCAGCCCCGACCTAGTCTATGGTGAGGATAGTGTGACCTACTGGTGCAAGTGCGTCAACGTTGAGTGCAGCGTCATCCACATGGTGAAGGTAGGTTTTGCGAGTCAGGACTCGCAGATCTAGACAAGCGCTGCTCCTCGTGCACATTGTTTGGCTCATCGTTTTGGGATTCTTCATTTGCTTTTAAGTTCTTTTGATCCATTTGCCTAAGAAAATTTGATAGGTACATGTCCCTTATACTTTTGTTCCCTTTATTGGTAATACGGTCTTTATTTGATTCGTTGAGATTCATTCTCGTCATTGAGGTTCAATGTTGTTGTGGGGTTTTTCTCTGATCATTTGTGATTCATGATTTTGTTAATATTGGGTTTTGTTGCATTTATAATTTTAAAGACATGTAAATGGTGTACTTAAGCTAGCTTAGCCTAGTAAATAATATTCGTTACTGAAAATCTTCAATTTCTAGATACAGATTAATTTAGATTCTTAAATTTTAGTATTTACAATATATCTTCACTTCCGCTCTGGTTTTAGAACAACTATCACAAAAGATAACACCCATTTTCAAAGTTAATATAAATTTCATCACTGATCCTTCAAACACTAATCAACATCTATACCACTTTGGTTCCACGATTGTTGATTTGTAGCAAAGGAACTTTGAAAAACCATGGTGACTTTTTACAACAAATATGGCTCAAAAGTTTTAAATCTTTGTTCATGATAAAACTGTGCAAACAACTCCAAAGAAGTAACAGTCAAATTCTAGAAGGAACAATGAACAATTTGACAAACCAAGTCCATTGGGAGGGAAACTAATTTATCAAAGAGTATTTCTTTTGCTAGAAGATAGAAGCATGGAACAGTAAAAACGTGCAACCTAAATGCATTGAGCGTGTTACACCAAAAAAAGATTGTAAATATATTTTTGTTCATCGATGAACTTTGTTCATATCTCTAAATGCATTGAGCGTGTTACAACCTAAATGCATGGAACAGTATTTCAAGGATCTTTTGTTCATCAATATTCTTTTCCTTTCCATATTTCTTTTGTTCATATCTCCATTCCTTTTGTTCATCGATATTTAGAGATATGTAAAATCCTTGAAATACATGGAATGATGTGCTTTTGTAATCTGAAATTATTAAACTTTTAGAGATTCTTATTGCAAGTGTTGTTGTAGTATATCTATTCATTTGGAGAAATACAAAATAATTCTAGAATATATTTTTCTTGCTCTCGTATGTCAAACAACTATGTAAAGTAAGAATTGCATTTTTATTGTTCTCTTTTTTACTTTATTCAACTTCTTTGAACTTGTTTACTTGTCTTTGGTAGTACTGGATGTTTTTGATATTGTTAGTTCTTTTTTCTAGTATAAAGTCTTTTCTTTCTCTTTCAACATAATAACATGGATGTTTGAAATGACTACCTACAAGTTGTGAATTTTGTTATAGATTTGACTACATATGGAAAGGAAAAGATTGGCTCTGAAGTATTGAAGGAGGGGAAATCTTTTGTGTAGAGTATAAGAGATGAAGAATTCATGCTCGAGCTTTTATGTGAAACCATTACTAATCGCTGTAGGAAAACCATAGTGGAAAGATTAGACCAAAGACATTTGTAGATACTATTAGGAAGTTCAATGAAAAAATGGGAACTTCAATTTCAAAGAAACATGTGGAGAACCATATGAAGGCATGACAAACTAAGTATAAGAATTACAAGATAATAGCAAAACAAAGTGGTTGGGGTCCACAATTTATCCATGGTCATACTGATGTAGAACGAGAGGTTTGGAGCATGTTTGTTGATGTTCCAACTTATAGTTTTTTGTGTTTTTCTATTTGTTTTGTTTTTAGAATATCTTTGTTAACAATATGTTGTACTTCTTTATAAAAAACATCCAAAAATGGCCAAATATCAAGGAAAGAGTTGTCCCATGTATGAACAACTTCAATCTCTATTTGTGAGCAACACGACGACTGACCCTGATTCGTTGCAACCGTCAAACTTCTCACAGTCAACCAAAGAAGGTGGAGGTATTAGTACCAATGAGGATAACGTAGATGATTTTGCTTGTATGGATATAAAGGAGACATTTCAACCTACTAGGCCTCCACCAATCACAAATTCCACAAGCAAATGCGGAAAAAGGCCATGTCCTCATGCTAAGTCACAAGAAGCAACAATAGCGTTGATTGACATGACCAATGCATTTAAGGGATACATAGAGAAAAAAGAAGATGCAAACGAGAAAGGATTGAAATTAATGGAGGAGATGGTTGCCATTGAACAAGCAAAACATGAGAAGATGGTTGTCAATGAAAGAGCAAACTTGAGGTTAAGAAGACAAACTTGTGAAAGAAGTAGCTCAAATTCTTTTTGATCTTCCAGGACTTGAGACTTATGAGATATATAAGGTTATGGAAATGTTTGAGAATTCGAGTAAACGACAACGATTTTTATCTCTACCACAAGATAGACGATTGGAATGGATTATGTGGATATTAAACAATAGAAGTAAATAGCTTTCATTGGTGCTTTGTTTCATTATATAATTTGCACTTCTGTTGTGTTTTTTTTTTGTCTTTTATATGTAGAGTTGGCTTAATGCTATTTCTTTTTTTAGGCTTTATTGAAGGCTATGTTTTGAAGTGACTTTATAAGTTTCTTTTTTGTGCTTTGGATACATTGAGTTCTTGTAGACAACATCTTATATGTGACGAAGATTGCAAGCCTTTTGGCATCTATCTCTTAAGACTTAATTGTGGAATTTAATTGTGGATTATTATTTAATTGCAAACCTTTTGGCATCTTATTCATTGTGGATAGTATGTATTTGTTGTTTATTTTGCCGTGTTATTTTCTTTCTTATTAAGATGATGATGATATTCTTTTTTATTCTCTAATATGATGAATTTTTATTTATTCAGTCAAGTTGTTTCATCTTATTATGGAGAAAAGTAATCTTTTTATATAGTTAATTAAAGATGATGAAGATACAAGAAAAAGAGTTATGACCATGTTGTTGTTAAAGTCACGTAATGTTTTTAATATTGCAAATAGTCATTTGAATGCACTAGTGACCATTGAATGGATTTATAGTAGGAAAGGCCAAGAATATGTTCGAAGTTTGTTGAATCCTACTTTGTCAAATCAAGTATACCATTGTTGAAAAATTTATAGATGCGACAACATATTTTCTAAAGTTTTTGCAACTTAAGGCTAGGAGTGATTTGTAACACCAACAATGTGAATGTGGAAGAGCAACTAGCTATGCTTCTTATCACAATAGGACAAAACTAACGATATGGAGTAACAATTGAGCGATTTCATCGTTTTTCATAGAGTGTAAGCAAGTATTTCAATAATATGCTTGATGGAATATTGAAACTTAGCAAAATATTAATAGTTGATCCATCATCAACGACTCATGAGAGAATCCACAATGATCCTAATTTATTCCCTTGTTTCAAGGTGTACATTTGTCTTGACTATTTTATCATTATGATATGTGTAATTAAATTGCTTACTGATGAAACTATTTATATATATAATTTGCATATTAGGATTGTGTTGGAGTTATCAATGGAATATACGTAAAAGCCACAATATATGGAGAAGAAAACATTAGATTTAGAAATAGGAAAGGTAATCTCTCATAAAATGTTATGACTGCATGCAACTTTGACATAGAGTTTACATATGCTCTTACTGGTTGGGACGCGTCTGCAGTTGATGCCCGACTTCTTCAAGATGTGCATTAATTCGACCTAATGGATTAAAAGTTCCTTCAGGTATAATAATTTATAATGTATTAAATGAAATTTATAACTTCATTGGTAATAAATCAATATATTTGTTTGTTCTCTAAGGAAGTACTATTTGGTAGATACAGGCTATCCAATAGGTCTGAATTCATAGGTCCTTATCGTGGTGTCAAATATCATTTAAGTGAGTATGATAATAATTATTTGTCAACTAATGCTTTTGTAAACTTTAATTATCGATATTTTCAATTAAGGAATGTTATTGAGCATACCTTTGTAGTGGTTAAGTATTGTTTTGCTATTTTGTGAGGTTGTATTGCTTTTCCTTTTGACACACAAGTGCAAATAGTGTTAGTATGTTTTTAGTTCACAATTGTATTCGTAGAGAAGACAAAACTGACTTTCTTAAAGATCTTTAAGATGAAGTAGAAGAAATCAAGAAGCGCATATTCAATTAGAACTTTCAAATCTACTCGATGAGGTTCAAGGAACATATGAAACAATATTATCTCAAGAACAGAAGAAACGATTCGCTAATTAAATTCGTCTTAACATGTTCAATTCCAAGTGGCATTAATAACGTTGTTTGATGATATTATTTATGGTTATTGTTAATCATGTATGATGTAATATTGTAAACGATAATATTACTAATTCTATGTAGTTTCGTTGATTACGTGGTTTCATTAGTTTTATTGCTATTGTAAAATTAAAGATATTTATGTTTATTTGGAAAAATTACAATTACTTTTCTTTTGTTTCCATTGATCGGTGAAAACACATAAAATTTTGTTTTCTATTTGTTTATAATGATCGATACAAATACTAAAAATTTGATCAAATAGAAAATAAATTCTATTATCTTTTTACTTTCTTTGGTTTTCCTTTAAGTAACATTTTCTATTTCTTTTCGACACAAATAGGCTACAAATTTTTTTTAAATGTGAAAAATCTATTAAAAAATAATAAAATAATTGATTCATTGCAATTGTTAGTTGTTGGTATAGTAGCAATGATCTTTAAAATTTAAATTGTTTAAAATTTAAATCTCAAATTAATTTATTAAGCATTTAAAAATCGATTTGGTTTCTATTTTTGATTTTTTTCGTTTGCAATAAATTTTAAATTTAAACACAATCCAAGTAACCCGAATTTAAAAAGAGAACTTTCAGCTATCACTTTCGTTTCGCAAGCACTCTTTTCTTCTTCTATGCAAACTAACCACGCTAATTGTAATTACGATTAGCCCACGGCAGTGGCAACGAATCGTAATTACTCAAACTCACCGGGAACAAAACCGTTACCAAAACCACGCCGACTACCAAACCACGCCGGAGGGAGAGAGCGAGAGCGAGGTGGAAGAGGCGGCGGCGATGGGACCACCGCCGGTCATTCTCTCCTCTATACTCCTCCTCCTCCTCCTCCTCCTCCTTTGCCCCGCCGCTCGCGCTATATACTGCGACGAGGACGACTGCTACGACCTCCTCGGGTGAGTCACCTCGATCCCCTCGATTGTTCCGGACCTGATCGCTGATTCATTGCTTGTTTGTTTTCTAGGGTGACTCAGAGCGCGAACGGCTCGGAGATCAAGAAGGCGTACTACAAGCTATCCCTGAAATAGTGCGTTCCCGATCTCTCTCTCTCTCGTTCGTTTCTAGTTTTTTGTGATGTTTCGTTTTTCCCCCCTGTAAAGTGATTATTTGTTTGGGGTTTGTGTTGTTAGCCATCCTGATAAGAATCCGGATCCGGAATCAAAAAAGCTGTTTGTGAAGATCGCCAATGCTTACGAGGTACTGCTGTTGATCTGTGTTTGTTTTGGGACTTCTGGTGGATGTTTTGTTGATTGGAAAATGGAAATATTTTGTTGATTGGAAAATGGAAATACTCCTCGTTTTTGTGTAGTCCACTGTTAGAGAACTTTTTCGATGAGTCAATTTGGTACGGAAGTCTAGATGAAGTCGATCGAGTTTAAGAGGAACGAGAACTTTCAGGAGTTTTTTGTTGAACATCTAGGTTGTGTACAAAAAGTTTCAGAATTTTTTTATCAATAGCAATCCACCACCATAAACTTTATTTGTGGTTCCCAGGGAATTTCGTTACTGTTATGCATAAGAAAACACAATGTGCCACAAAAAAATCTGTACCATTTGCCTCACAAGTAAAATTGTCGCTGCCTGCGTTAGCGTGGTTTGTTTGATTTTTTTGCAGATTTTGAAGGATGAAGCAACAAGGGAGCAATATGATTATGCTATAGCACATCCAGAAGAGGTACTAAAATCTTGAAATATTACTAAGGGCAATTTTTTCTTCTTATATACAAATTTACTGCACATCGTTGGTGCTGGCAATCTTTGAAGATAAAGGAGGAAGTTGAGGGCGAATACACCTATGCTTGTGCCACACAAAGTATGGCTAATTGGAAAAACACACACATTGTAGGCTTGCAACGAGCAAAACAACCCTAATCAGCCTTGTCCTGGTTATATCTAGAATATTATATGGGTTTAAATTGTGGAATACAACACATGTCACTGAGTTTTGATATGTGCCAAGTTGGTAGATATTGCTGGAGGGTTTTGCCACCCAGACACCGATCGATCTGTGGCTTGGTTAGCTACTTAACTCATATTCAGATCCTTTACAATTTTCGTGATAGTTGAAAGTAGCAGGAAGCGATTTGGTGAAGGAAGAAGAAACAGAGAAGAAGAGCTCACGCTTTGTTTTCAGCAAGAAATGCTCTCAATTCTCATATATCTCTCAGCAAGCATTTCATGTATAAATAGCTGTGAGCTTAACAAACTTGATAACTCAACGGCTGACATGGCACACTAATGGTCAATCATTTACAACCAATATAACAACCACTAACTGCTAACCTACTGAGTTAACTAACAACCTGAACTAATTGAACTAATAAAGAGCTAAACTGAGTTGGACAACGATAGTTATCACCCACCTTCAAACTGAGTTCAGTGATCAATGATGCCTAGTTTGGATTTGAGGTATTGAAGTTGACAAGGATGCTACTCTTTAGTAAACATATCAGCAGCTTGATCAGTAGTATTAACATACTAAACCTTTAAGTTTTTACATGCAACTTTTTCTCTAATAAAATGCACATCAATTTCAATATGTTTGGTGTGGCCATGAAACATAGGATTCCGAGTTAGAGAAATGACCGAGATATTATCATACTAGATAACAAGAGTTTCAGAAGATAAACAATGAAGTTCCTTGAGAAGAGATTAAACCTAACACAATTCCATTGTTGTTGAAGCCAAGTTGCGATATTCTACTTTAGTAGATGAACGAATAACAATTGATTGCTTTTTAGAGCTCCAGGAGATTGGATTAGGCCCTAGAAAGATATAGAAACCTTGTGTTGAGTGGCAATCAGTTGGGCAACTAGCCCAATCTGAGTCACAATATGCAGTTAGCTGACAAGATCTTAGATTAAAAACTAGATCAGAGGTAATGGTGTCTTTGAGATATATTTAAATTCTCTTGACAACCATCATATGAATCTTAGTAGGATATTGAAGAAATCGGTAAGCTTGGTTAACAACAAAAGATATATCAGATCGGGTTAAAGTTATGTATTGGAAGGTGCCAATAATACTACAATACTAAAAAGGATCATGTAAAGGTTTACCATCGAGCTTAGATAACTTCTGAGGTGCTGCTGGAGAGGACACGGGTTTGCAGTCATTCATATCAAATCGATCAAGAAAATCCAAAATATATTTGGATTGAGAGAGATGTAGCGATTTAAAGGACCAAGAGATTGGCATGCCAAGAAAGTAGGACAAAGTATCTATATCTTTCATATGAAAATGAAGACTTAGGTTAGTTATGGGGAGCTGTATGAACTTATTACTATTTCCCAGGGTGATAATATTGTCAACATATAACAGAAGATATATGAGGATGCCATCTTTATGAAGAACAAAGAGAGAGGGATCATATAAAGTCATGCAAAAGCCAAGCTCCTTCAATTTTGAAGAAAATTGAGTGTACCAAGATCTAGGTGTTTGATGTAAACCATAAATGGACTTAAGCATTTTGCATATAGAATCTAAAGAAGTGGAACATGGTAGCTGGAGTTGATGAAGGATGCTTGAGAGAATATTGATGGATGGATGGATGGCTAGGCTTATTGTGTCAAAACTTTGGTTGAATCTCTGCTACTAATAAAAGCTTTGGGAAGAGATTGGCATGACTTTGTTGCTGTAAAACTGATTGGATATATATCACCTTTAGCTTGCCCTTGTTGAAGAATTCTCCTTATGATCTTATCGTTGATAAGAAAATCATCATCATCAAATTGAAATAAGCAACAATTATTATATGCAAAACGTTTGTCAAATAACAGATTGACGGTTGCTTTGGGATACTAAAGAACTTGACTTAGTGAGAGCATAGGTCTGCCTAACGAGCATGTTATGGTGGCAATATTAGAAATAGAAAGTGTATCACCATTACCTAGTTGAATTGAGTCGGAGCCATGATAAGGAAAGAAATTTGCAAGTTCCCAAGCTCCGAAGTAATGTGATAAAAATATGGTTTTAAATGTCGATTTCGTGTCGGACTTCGATAAGTTGAAAAATAGACACGTGTCGGGGAAATATCGGTATGTTGGAATCATGTCGATGGAAACATGGTAAAAAAAGTTACATTTGTTCATAAAACTTCCATTTCGATGTCGTGTTGGAGTGATGTCGGTAAGTTGAAAATAAGACATGTGTCGGAGAAATTTCGGTGACGCGTAGACATTTAGTACCATGGATAAGAGACATCCATATTAGTGTACCATAAACTTTCATTAGGAATAGTGTCCTTATTGGCAACCATAGCAACAAACTTCTCAGCACGTTGTTTGCCAATGTAATTCATGTTTAGCCTTTGAAAACAATCAATAGCAGAATGATCAAATTTCTGGCAAATTTGTCATTGAATTTGATTATGTGGATTTGAGGTTGCAGTAGAACTAAGTGTTGGTAACAAAGGTGGTGTGGAGTATTAGCCGACACATTCTTGACTGAACTCCCTCTGTTAGAAGAACTTTTGAAGCGTTGGGAACCTTTGTGACTTCAAACAAATATCTTAGATTGATTTTGAGTAGCCATAGCAAGGATAGCTTTAAAAGAACAGTCATTTCGTAAGTACAATTCTTCAACAACTAAAAGAGAATGGAGTTTATCAATATTTACAGAGGTTGAACGTACTCAAATAGAAGATACAAACGAGCGATACTCTGGAGACAATCCATTCAGAATGTGCACTTGTAAATCATCATTGGAGACCGACAAGTTGGTTGCAGTAAGTTGATCGATGATAGACTTGAATCTCTGCAAGTAATCACTCATAGACAAGGGTTTGTTCTTGATATTATGCAATTGTTTGTGAAGAGAAAGGACATGAGTAGAGATGATATGGCCAAAGCACTTGGCAAGCTTATTCCAAACTTCTTTAGTAGATGTAGTATCAATAGCATAGGGAAGAGCGGAAACAAATAATGTGGCATTAATCCAAGAAAGAAGAAAGAAAAGTCTAATCAAGTAGTTTGTTAGACTCAAATAAGGAGGAGACATTAAGCCATCAACATGTTGCATCAGATTTTGGCCACAAAGAATCGACTCAAATAAGGATTGTCACATCAAATAGTTTGTTCCGTTAAGTTTGATCGGAATCAAACCAATAATATTATTAATTATAATCGGAGAAGTAGCAGCAACGACTTTGTCGGAAGAAGCACCGGAGAAGGATGTCATAGACGTAGTGATGCAGGAAGGCGAATGATACCAAGAAAGTAGCAAGAAGCAATTTGATGAAGAAAGAAGAAACAGAGAAGAAGAGCTCACTTTTTGTTTTCAGCAGGAAGAAATGCTCTAGATTCTCATATATCTCTCAGCAAGCATTTCATGTATAAATAGCTGTGAGTGTAACAAACTTGACAACTCTACAGTTGACATGACACACTAATAGCCAATCATTTACATCCAATATAACAACCACTAACTAACTGTTAACCGACTGAGCTAACTCAACTAACAACCTGAACTAACTGAACTAATGAAGAGCTAAACTGAGCTGGACAACCATACTTATGAATAGTTTCTTCTTGTGGAAGTCAAAGAACCTTAGAGCCATTCAAGATTGTCATTAAATTGTCAATGTTTTGAAATCGAGCTGGACCTAGGTTCCCAGATTTTCCATGCTCATTAAATATTTGCAAAGAAATAGAAGTCTACCCAATTTTGGAATTTCTCTTTGCTTTTATTAATTTATTCTGTTTTAGCATTGTCAGGTATATGTCTTCTACTAGTTTAATGCTAAAGGACTGAGGATTTCTTTTACAGGTGTTCTATAACACTGCTCGTTATTACCATGCATATTATGGTCACAAAACAGTAAGTGATCATCTGTTTCCTGATGACTCCTTATTAATTTTATTTTTTCTTGAATGAAAAGTTGCTTTTTAGGTCTAGGATATCAATTTTATGACTTTCTGACCAGTGGAATTGTTTAGTTGTTATAGACTTATTTTCTCATGGTGATGCAGGATCCTCGAGCTGTTTTGGTGGGTGTCCTTCTGCTTGTTTCAGCTCTACAATATCTAAATCAGCAGTCTAGATACTCACAGGTACGGAGATTCATAAATTCCATTTTTTTTATTCTTCTAGTCCAATCTTTCTTTTCACATGATAAACAACAGCACGATTAATTACATATCTCAAAAATGAATTATATATATTGTGCCATATCCAATCTGCAGACATGCTGGCAAAAATATGGTGGCAATAAGAAATGCCCATGATAAAATGAAAGATTTCCTTTTAAGTTGGGTTAATCAGCATGTGCGTATCCTGTTCCATTTTACTTGCCATTGTCCAAGAGTCTAGATTGCTTCTCAAACAACATGTGATGCTCTTTTTATCTATTCAATTGGGCAATCAAAATTTTCAATTTCCGAAATTATATATTATGCAGCAGACTTTGGTCTAACGCGTCCAAGGGAAATCAGTAAGTTGTTATAATCCATGATTCCATAAATTTTAACAGATAAAATGGTGCCATGGATTTTTGTTGATTACCTCTAGTCCCATTCTTCGTTCATGCAACTGTATATTTTCCCTTTCATGATATGAAGACAATATAAAGCTACTGTAAGTTCAAGGTTACTTCTGTAACAAAATTTCAGTCAGTTCTCTAATATTATCTTCAAATCAAATGATAGTTACCTCGCTAGATTAAAGCTTCATGAGCCTCCATTGAACGATGGAACAGTCTCCCTTTGGATGGCAAACATATGATCTTATAAGTGCCTTATTAGCTTACATGATATGTATACATTGATATACATGGATCTGTAGTGTGTGATATATATAAACTTTAAGTTTATATATATTTATATATATATATATATATTGTTTTTTCTGTTTTTTCAGGCTGTAAGCATGGTTAAGAAGACACCTGCCTATAAGAATAGGTTACGTGCATTGGAGCTTGAACGCAATGGAGGAGTGACAAGCAAGAAAAAGGGACAGAAACAGATGAATAAGTGCTAATAATTTTGAGTTTCTGGCATTCTTTATTTTTCTTGTCTATGATGAAGGGCGCCTAATACCAATAAACAATGTTGTTGCTAGATATTTTTTAAAGCAAAGAAAGTAGTAGTTTATGTTCATAAACCACTTCCTCATAGATTTGGGAAAAATATTGCTCTTTTTAAACCACTGGCTTCCTGCCAAATGTATTTCACAGGCGGAATCTAAAACGAATGCTGATTGGGATAAATAAGCACTGGAACATAAGTTTTTGTTCCTGATTTTTTCCTTCTTCTAATTTTCTTTTTTCTTAAAAAGAACTAATGGTCCTAACAACCAACATTATTCCAGTGGAGGTGGCGTCAAAATTATTCTCAGTATGTCCGTTCTTATTTACATCCTATCTCACTTATGACTTGAGGAATCATTTCACAGTTGTTATAGGTATTGTTATTAACCGCCAACCAGAGGAATAACCCTATCCTGATAATTCATGGTGTTCCCAAATTCCAGCCCTCGTCTTGTGGTGCAGCCTGTAAATTAGCTTATTGTATTTTTTGACTTATTTCCAGGATATTAGAGGAAAAGCTGAGTGGTGAACTAGACTTGCAGATCTTTGGAGCTGAAAGGCCCTCTGTATGGAAACTTATAGCAGTTCAGTTTGTACTCTTACCATACACTTTGGGCAAGGTTAGTAGTCGAAGCAAATGGTCAGACTAAGCACTACAGTTATAGATAAGGTGCACTAAGTAGAATTTTGGTGAAAAATCCATGGTTCAGTGAGATAGTAAGCATTTGGTGGGTATTTTTACTGCTTCCATGGGTTCTCCATCTTTTCATGGTAGGCGTTTGATATTGTGGGATACATTTAATGGTGCATAATTTGATTCTTTCTTGTCTTTGTGGTTCAGTTATTGGTCTGGTGGGGCTGTTGGTTCTTGAGATACCGGATAAAAAGAGCTCCATATTCGTGGGATGATGCATGCTACCTGACTCAAAGGTCTCTCAGGATACCTCTAGATTCCTGGCAAACTATTGGTAAGCCACAAAGCTAGTCGTATTTCCATGATCTGAAAGTAATTTCTGAGTTGTGCATCTAGCAATGCAAACTGAAGTGAAATAAACCTTAACTATTAGAATGTCCCAGAGAGCAGATACCATAGAGTTCTGCGTCTCATTTTATGTTCTTGCATACACTATGACATTAGTTTCCTTTCAGTGGCATGGGGTAGCATTGTTGAGTCCCCTTACGCTTCAGTTTCCAGTTGGAACACAATTCTCTTGCTACCTATTTTTTTTGTTTGTGGTCTGTGACTGGATCATGTGCTCCAGTTTCAGCATCAAATTTAATTTCTACTATCATCTATGGTGTTTTCATTTCCTACAATATTTACATGTTTTTTTTTCCTCCAGATGAATCGACGAAAAACGATCTTGTACAGAGACGTTTATGGGAGAAAAAGAACATGGAGGCCTACCTGGTGGACACGAGGAAAGAATCAAAACGACGAAGATAGCAGATTGTTTTCACTCAAGAGTCATCTTTTCGTGCTCACTTGCATTTCCCCAAGGGCTCTGCGATGTGGAATTTCAAGATATACAAGAAAATGAATTAGAATGTTTATGCAATTTTGTCACTAGTGATTATTGAGAAATCAAATGTTCGAGTGATACAATAAAATTACGTCATTTTTTTTAATAATAAAGTCATCTCTCTCTCTCTCTCTGTCTCGAGGCTTTGAAAATGAATGGTGTGGAAGTTAAAACAGGAAATGGCTTGTGTAGGTGTTTATAGGAAAATTTTCCTGTAGGCATCTCATTTATTTTAGTTTTTTGTTTTTAAAAATAAAATTTAATTATATAATTAGTTAATCTATAATATAATCTACTATGTGTTAAAGTTTCATCCTATTCTGAGTTATATTCATCGTTAAATTTTAGAGGACATTTTTGGATCAAAATTTGACAAAATATGTTGAAATTTAAGACCTTTAGATTAGAGGTTATTGGTTGTTTGATTTAAATGAAAATTTCACTATGTATTTATGGATATCTAATAAGTATATCTATACGGTTATTTCTTCTTCCTTATGTCTTTATGAAAAATAAAAAGTTATCAACATACTCTTTATATGTAGGCACCTACATAAAAAATGTCTTCAAGTTAAAATTGGGATTGAGAGACATTCTCACGTACAAAGTAATTGACGCGTTATCTCCAAATCCTTATGTAACGTTTGATATGTTGGTTGGAATGGAATGGAATGTTTGGAATGTTTATTCTTTAGGAATAAAATACACATTTTCTATAGGAATTTGATTCTTTATTGATATGTAAGGAATCTGAATTTTATTTTATTAGGAATAAAAAAATAAATTATAGTTTATGTTCCTTAGTTATTTGCATTTTTAAAATTGATATTCTTGAACCATTTTAGTTGTAACTAGTTTTTTTCAATTATGTTAAATTATAATAAATTTCTTTTTTGGTATATGGTATTAAATTTTTACATGATTTGATTGTTTTATTCTCTATAATTTACCATTTTATGATTAAATTATAGTTTATTTCTTTCAAATATTTCCATTTTTTTAGTTTGGTATCTTAAACTTTTTTTTGTTACAATTTGTTTCTCTCAAGGGTTAGATTATAGTTTAATCCTTAAATTATTTGAATTTTGCAATTGGATATCCTTAACTTTTTAATTATAATTTGTCCCTTTCAATGATGGTAAATTATAATAAATTGTCTTTTTAGATAAATGTTGTTAAATTTTTACTTTTTCTTACGTTTTATCCTCAATTACAAATAATCTTCTTCTTAATCTTATAGAATCTGATGTGATTGTTACCTTTACAAAATCCCTTTTTCCTCCTAAGCACCTTACCTGACACAAATTTTAATCGTCGACATTCTTTTTGAGCAGGTTGAGACTTTCGCTTGAGATGTGCTTGATGATGATAAGGAAGAAGCTTGAGATCTTCGTAGCGTGTTGATGAAATTTGAAATCATCTATTTATCAAGAAAACAAAGAAAAATGGTTTAGGAAAGAAGGTGAAAGGAGAAAATTTTAATAATGAAGTTAAATTTAGGGTTTATGATGTAGAAAAAATAAAAGAAGATGGAGAAGAAGAATATAGGAAAGAATGATAAATTTGTCTGAAAGAAATATTGTAAATGTTTTGTGATCCTTCAAACCTAATAGAAGGATCTTATTGTTTAACAAATGTAGTTAAGAGAGATAAATTGTAACGAAAAAAATCCGACACCTTCCCATCCTAAGTTCATGTTCCTATTTCTGTAGTAACAGTTCTACCTCCACATCTTTCTATAAATTTTTTATTCTACTTGCTTGAAAAAAAACCTTTTAAAAAACTTTTTTCTGGTTCATAGAATATTTTTGTTAATATGTAGATGTTAATATATAGATTTTGTATTTTCATTTCGATTTTATTCTTATATATCAAACAATGAAATGGAATTATATGTTAATTCTACTTTGTATTTTAATTACATATCAAATATAGGAATAGAATAAATTATTTTATTTCATTCTATTCTATTTTAAATTCTATTCCAAAATTTATTCTATTTCTATATATTTTCATTCAAACATGGCATAATCCCTTTTGTAATTTACGACAAAGGATATGAAATTGTTTATTCATATCCCAACCCAAACGACCAAAACAATTGACAAAATTGAATTCTAAAATATCATGGCATGACACATTTAAAAGTCTTGGACTGCCTAACATTATTGTTGATAAATTTGCTTCAAGATAAGTTCTAAGAGACTTTAACACTTTATTGTAGGTGTTGTTGTCATATTTTAATTTTTTTTTTGTAAACGGTAATTGATATATATTACACTTAAACACTTGTTTATGAGAAACCACCACCAAGTGATGTAATATATATGATGTCCGTAGGAGTAGAACTCCTGACCTCTCGTACAACCACAAAAGTGACTTCACCACTAGGGTTGTAAATGAGTCGGGTATAACCCGTTAACCCGAGTCAACCCGACCCGTTAAGAACGGATTAGGGTAGAACTTTTGTATACCCGTTGACCCATTAACCCATCACCTGCTAACCCATAAATTTAGTGGGTCAGGGTCAGGATAGCATACTACGGGTACCCGTTAACCCATTAATCCGGGGGTAATTAAGTAAATTTACCTAAATCCTAACATTTTAACATAAAATATAAATATACATATAAGTATATATAACTTTTTAACTTAACATTTTAACCTAACATTCCTATTTTCGCAGCTGACGCCCAGCGACGAGTCGCCACACCCCTGTGCCCTGTCCCATGCTCCCGACGTCCCTCCCAATCAAGCGATCACCCGTCCCCCCATTCCCTCATCCCCCCATCCCCCGATCCACAAGATCGACAGCACCAGCAGACGGGAAGCGGGAAGCCGGGAAGCAGGCAGCAACGGGCGACTCCCTCCTTGCCACGGCACCAGGAAGCACCCCCGTCCAAACAACACTAGCCCTACTGCCCTACATAGAACCAACCAGAAGATCAGCAGCACCAGTCCTACATAGCACCCCCGTCTAGACAGCATCGGGCGACTCTCTCCTCGTGACGGACGACGGCGCGACGCAGTCCATCTCCCTCGCACCCAACTCTCTCCAAGCAACACCGGTAGACGGCAGTCCTTCTCCCTCGCGATGCAGTCCGTCTCCCTTGAACCCAACTCTCTCCAGGCAGCACCGGCAGACGACAATCCTTCTCCCTCGTGGCAGTCCTTCTCACACGTTTTATTTTCTAGATACAATGTCACACATAGAAACAATTAATGTTGAGCTCGTGAAATGATATAAGTTTAGATTTTAACAATAAAATAAATTCACCCGTTAACCCTACCTAATATCCATCACCCGTTAACCCTACCCAATACCCATCATCCGTTAACCCTACCCAATATCCATCACCCGTTAACCCTATCTATCACTCATAAAATGATATAAATTTAGATTTTAACAATATAAAAAAGTCACC
>JAMKQA010069781.1:0-27062 GCA_024699735.1 Posidonia australis | reverse complement strand
CCCCCCCCCCCCCCCCCCAAGTCATTATAAAGAGTTTATTAAGAATATAAAAGCTAATGGCCACATAGGGCCGTAAAATTCCCAGTGCAATGAAAAATAAGCTGAACTTAATTGATGGTATTTCAACTATATTAATGCATTTATCAATTGTTCAATAGCAAATTGATGTTTATTTGATTGGTTTCACAAGTAAGCTTTGTGGTACTATGATAATACCTGTAATGTTATTCCTTGAAAAATTCTTTTGGTGTAACAGGGACTGGAGGTCTGTTTGGTCTCTGCACCGGATAGGGTGAGTCAAATTTTTTAAACATAAAATAATATAATGTTTTGCAATTGCTGCACTTTAACACATCACATTTGAAATCAGGCGCAACCAGAAGAGGTGAAATTCTCCATACCCATGTTGGATTTCAGCTTAAATAGTCTCGTGCATTGTTGTCCTTGGAAGCAAGAGCAGAAGATTCACCTGCAGGTTTACTACTTTGGCAGACATATTTACTTCTTCATTCCACCTGCCAAACTTACAGTTAGCATTTTTGTAAGATTGATGTAAGATTTAGTTTAACTTTCTTTTCTGGGAAACTTTTATCCTGTAAATTATGTCCAGAACTGATAACTAATTCATTTTTCATGTTTTTTGAGTACTTGCTAAGCTAGATCTGCACCTGCTTTTGTTTGAAAATCATGATTATCATCAGCATTATGGGGTTTGCGGTATGCCAGGAAACCGGTGGGAGATTAAGTTGCAGCTAGAGACTAGAGGTGACTTTTGATACATCAAGATTAGTCATAAGTTCTTCCCTTTCTTATTGATAAATATGATCTCCTAAAATGTGACTGGCTGGCTTCATCATCAGTCTAATTCTTGAACTTGCACCCATCTTATAAACAGGCAGCAGTGATGAAAGGTTTTGGCTTCAACCAACGGTAAATCTGGGATAGGTGCTTGTGGGAACAAAGAAGGGATATACATGGAATATGAATGTAATGAATCTGCTCCATGCAGTCGACTAAGTCCAAATTCTTTCCCTCTTCAGCCTCGGTATTACCTTGGTCCCCTCCCACACCCCACTCCTGAATATGGGTAAGTTAGTGGAAGGCCTGGTCCGAAAGCTGGTTGGCCCCCTTCAAAACCCATTACTAGAGAAGGATTTGTTACACACAATATGCTGACTCGCTACCATAGATCAATATTGGCCATATAATGAAAACATTTCTTGGTTGAAGTTGTGATCCCATCCTTACAGGTGGGTATTAACCATGGTGTCAAATTTCGATCTGTGTCGGTGAAATTTCGCTGACACGTATCGGTGGGTGCAAGTAGAGAAACGACATTGGCAGGTATGTCGCGACTTACCTTATGTCGGATGATATTTCGGTAGATGTCGGTCGTATCGGTGGATGTCGGTGGGTGCTTAATACTTTTTTACTCAAATCCTCACGTATCGCTCGATACGCCTTTCCTGCAACACGACACACGTCTACCAACACCCCAACAGTGCCTTCTCCCATTTTCTTTCCTCTCCTCTTTAACCTTCTCCAACGCTCCGTCGTCGTCCAGCGTCGTCGTTTACAAGCTTCTCTCGCAGTTCAGTGCCGGCCATCATCCTGCCTCCAGCATCGTCTGCCGTCCGCCAGTCCAGCGACTTCCATCAGTCCCCCTTCGTCGTCTAACGTCTTCTTCGGTACTCGCGTTCGCCGTTCGTTTTCCTACATCGTTGTCAGCTCCGATCTCCAAGGCCAACCAGGTTCATCGTCGTCGCCTCCCCCTTTTTTTTCTGAAATCTTCGAGTGCAGGATGGGGAAAGTGTTTGTGCGAATATCAAATATCGTATCGGGCTAATATCCAGTATAGGTTAAGACATATACTTGGGCTATAATATCAAATATCGGGTTACGGGGAATAAGACATATACTAAGTTAAAAATCTTAATTGTGAAATCTTAATTAAAATAGATGATAAAAGTAATGGATCATATTTTTTTTTAATTAAAAATGAATTGAATAGCATTTCTATCCTTTTTTATGTTTTTTAACTCCTATCATCTAATCCTTTATGTTTTGTTTTAATGTTTGTATCTAATGTCTTATTTTTTTTCTTATGTAAAAGAGACGGTGGTTTATAAGATAAGGTGGTTTATAACAAAATTTTCAAAAAAACTCTTACCGTCTAGCTTTATCTTATGCTTATTTTTTTTGAAGTCCTTTCTTGCAAAAGTGATTTTACTGTCTTTAAAGTTCCAACAAGTTAAAAATATATATGAAGCATTAACAATAGCCATCATTTTCTCCTTTTTTTTTAGTCTTTGTCTTCGAGTAAATCTTTTCTTTTATTTAAGAAATTCTCATATTTATTTTGTAAGTAATTAAAAAATAAAGATTTAACCTAATAATATTTCAATTCATTACGTAAGTAATAGATCTAACATAATAATTTTATAAAATCAGCAAATTTTTATAATTTTTAAAAAAAATTAAAATATTTCATAATTTATTTAAAAAACAGGAAAATTTAAAAAACATAAAGAATGATTGTAAAAATTAGGAGTAATTATAGTTGGTGTGTTATATTTTGATCTACCAAGACATTCTTCATGGTATTAAACATATATAATGTAATGTTTTTGAGTCTTTTTGTTTTTAAACATTTATTAAGTATTTTTTTGTATTATTTATACTTCGGAATGTTTCTATTAGGTCTATCTACTGTATTTTCATGTAATATATATTGAGGAAGTTGATCTAAGTAGTCTAAGATGTAGATTATTACTTACTTTAGCTTATCGAAGAGTTTCAAATCAAAATTCAAAGTTTTTTTACCATTTCCATGGACTTTCGTAAATTTACCGCGTTTCTACCGACATTTCCACTGATGTCCAACACATTTCCTATTTTTGTCGGATCGAAGTCCGACACGAAACCGACGTTTGATTCTATGGTATTAACGGAGACACAACTAGAAGAGGCGGATTGCTTGCAAGCTCACTTCGACTATCTGAATACGAGAAGAAAAGAGGCTCTCACCGTGAGGATGCCCACACACTTTGCTTATGAAGTTGGGTGAGATGATCTCTCTTGGGATGGGAACCCCCTTTCCTTCTGACCAGCTTGTTGGTGGATATACCTGGTAATGAGAGCATGGAGGTTTGAATTTTCCAAACCTTTGAAAGGACAACGACTATATTGGTTTTGTGGCTAAGGAAGGTCATAGGTGTACCACTGATATCTAAGCCATTGGTTAAGGCTGAACTCAGGTGCAAGTGGCCATTAAACTGCAGAAGAAATTAGGCAAAAAGAGAGGGTGTTGGGAAGATCAATCAGGTCGCTACCACAGTATATAAATACAGCTTATATCGAGCCAAACTTAGGACATTAAGCATGCACTTGTTAAATATGTTACCTTCGATTTCCTGCACTTCAACAAGACTGTCTTAGGAAGTGCCGGTTTGATTGACAAATATGAATTGGGATTATTTTTCCCCTCCCTTTGTGATTCTTGAAGGGCTGCCACAATGAGAATTAAGAAGCATTATGGCAATATTTCTCATAGTTGGCAGGGTTGGTTAAAAAACTAATAAAGACAAATTATACACATGGCCACATAATTCTATTTTTTTTCTACTAACTGCTGGAAATTGATGATTTAGTCAATCATACGTGCGTAAAGCAAAGATTCAGTGATATCCAATTATATTTTAAAACTTTTCATCTATTTATATTACACTCGTATTTTGTTGAGAAACAAAGTTGAACTGCTAAAAGCAAAGGCCAAGACAAATGAGTTGCAACTAAACAATTATATTATGTGCTATATTTCTTGATATTTTATTTGTTCTCTCGACATCAGTTCACTTCGATTCTTATGAAGTTTATACACAGTTACACTGTTTGCCAAAAAACTAGACTAGGCATGTCATGCCCAGTATAATTTTGATAGTTATCATAAAGAATTCAGTGATCATCTTCTCCTATTTCCAATTTTTTCAGGTTATATTTCCTGTTACCCAGAAATATTCTACACCTTCATCACCACGGCTAAAGTTGGTCTCTTCACCAGACTTGAAGATACTCTTCCCAGTTGAAGATGTTAAACTTCCTGCATGGTTGGACGGAATGTGAGTTGCTGAAATTACATAGGAATTAATTATCAATTCTGCTGTAGAAAGCACGTTACTTTCTTAACAGTTGTTTTCACTATCTAATTAATAGTTATTTTTGTTTATTGATATGAATCCTTTTGCATGATGGGGATAATATCTAGGTGTATGGCTGAGTATATCCCTGTCTTAGAGGATAATCTGAAGGAACAGGTAGTAATTGTATTCAATTCTTATTTATGTTCCTTTGGATTTTACGATAGGACCAAGTAATCTGATGGTTTATATTTTGATAAGATATTGGAGGCATCTGTGTCACTTGGTGCTAGAAGACGTTTCATTGAGGCTTTAGCCCCCCAATTTGGAAGGCCATTAGAAGCTGATCCGGTATGCCTGTACACATACTATGATGCCCAGAATTATATTGGTACTGATTTACATTCTCTTGTTCTTTTCTAGATATTTTGCAGGAGAGCCACAGTATTCGTCGTCTCTGGTGTTTTCACTTTTCTGGTACAGTAGAAATTTGATCATAATCTCCTTAAAACACAAGGAAACTTCATTTCCTACTTAACTGATTACCTGCTGCTTGCACTTTGACCTGCTTATTAGAGTCAGTCATTAATCCTTATGCATGCATTTTTATTCATTCTTTGTGAAAATATTTACCTACTTGCTAGCCTTGGTTTTTATCATTAAGTACAATTTTGATGTCCTATACCACTCTTTTTCTAGGGTTATATCAATCTGATAGGAGCAAGAAAGATCCCTAAAGCTACAACTAGTGCAGTTATCATTCTTGTTATCTTCTTCTTAGCTAGTTGTATTAGTCAAAGATGTTAATAGCTTGGAACTTAGAACATGCTTCTTCTATGGAAAGAATATGATAAGAGGAATATTATTTGTGGAGTCCTTGCTTAGATGTCTTCGTTGACTAGCATTAACTAAAACAATGACATGATAATCTATCCAACGGTTTATTATCTAATCATTTGAATCACTGTATTTATGTGTAGATTTTTTTATATGGGTGTTAGTTGAAAAGATAGGACATTTTTGATAGGCATAAAGCCAAACCAAATGTATGAGGCTCCCACCAATGGGGTATTAGGGTGGGTCCATGTGTGTGTCAACTTACCCTTGCATGTGGAGAGGCTGTTTCCAGGATTTGAATCTGTTAAGTGGAAAGAGAGTTATGTATTATGATCATAACAAATGATTACAATTTCCTATACATAGGAGAATACATACCTAATATATAAGAAACTTAATAAATGGATGATACAATAATTCATTTACCCTAACACTTCACCTTAAGTTAGAGCATCTAACATACATAGCTTGTTACATAATGATTCTTTGTATTATTAACAAAGAATTACATAACTTAAAAAGAAGGAAAGTAGTAATAGTAGTTGTAGATATTGTAACAGTAGGAGTAATAAGCAGACCATAGTCAATCACGTTGATCATAAGGAACCATAGGTAATCAGGTTGGCCATAAGACATGAAGGAAGACAACAACTATAACCAATCATATTAACCATAAGGTAATGCGTATCATGCATAATCAGTAAATAATGATCTTAAAAATGACAATAATCAATTTAATAGGAGAGAATTGGCAACCCTCTGTGAAGTTCTATGGAAATGATTAAAGACTAAGTAACCATTCTAGAGTACAAATAGTCACACAACAACACATCAATAGTACACAAATATTGAATGTAGGCTGCAGTAGTCTCAGGGAGGATCATGAGGAGGATCCTACACACAGTCCAAGGATTGTAGCAGCATTTTCAGTCTTAAATCAATTCATATAAGGCTTGGACATTGGCCATGAGGAAGAGGTCAAGGCTTGTCGGTAGTGTAGAATCTTAGATCAAGGCTCGATGATGATTGGAATGCCTAGATCTAAATCTCACAGTAGCTAACTCTGATGAAATAAGGCCTACAGGGTATAACAAAATTTATTGTAGTGTTTTCGACACCTGTTATAGTGATTTCGATGGTTGCTATAGTGATTCTGGCAATTGCTACAGTATTTTCAACAATGCTATAGTTATTCTGGTAGCTGTACTTTTGGCGATGCTATAGTATTTTAGTGGATTGCTACAGTATTTCTGACGATGCTACAGTGATTTCGATGGCCGCTATAGTATTTTCGATGGACCGTTATAGTATTTCCAGTTGTTGTTACAATGTCCGCGATGATTGCTAAAAGAGGGTGTGTTAGGTTTAGGGTTGCTCTTGAACGTATGTTCTTATATCATGTTAAGGGGGAAAAGAATCATGTATTATGCTCATGACAAAGGATTACAATCACGTATGTATAGGAAAACACATACTTAAACTTATAAAAAACCTAATAAATGGATAACACAAAAATCCAAGTAAAGATCCATTTACTCTAACAAATCCTATAACCTACATGTCAATAGTGCAATCTTATAGTTGTGACGAGGCTTGACCTTTTTAATTAAACGGGATTGGATGGAATCTAGTAGTGATACAATATGCGGATTTGCTTTGTATCAGTGTCATTGTGTTTTACATTTGTAATATTCTATATGTGGCCATAACTGAAACCATAAAGCCTAATCCCATCTATGTATGATTGGCATTGAGTTATCATTCTGCAATCCAAGAATTTGTCAATGTATATGATAGGTTTCCATTATGATGATAGCCCTTTGTAATTCCATGCTGAATCCTTCCTGAAACACCTCAAGATAGAAAAGAAGTGTGCCATAGGTTGTTTGAGAGTTAGCACATTGGATAACCTACTCTGAAGCAACCATTGAAGTTTTCTACAAACTGTAAAAGTCTGGAGAAGAGGGAAATATCACTTTGATATTGGAAATTTCAGTGATCTCAGAAATAGTATTAGAGTAACTTGCAGAACAATTTTTTCCACTGGTTATTGGGAAGTTTAAGTAGTTCTTTCTGGTGAATCTGTATGAGCAAAACCTTTCTAGCAGTTTGGAAAGTATAGTTGTGCTTTGATAGAGCTACACATTGATAACTTCTAGAGTCCAGCTACAAAAGAATACAGGGAACTTGGTAACTATTATACTGAATTATATTCTCAGAATTATACACCCAGCGTACGACACGGTATAGATTTACATGAGTCTGAAGTATCTTCTGTGAGACATCTCACAGAATTCTGATTGTCACTAGCTGTTGCAGAAACTCTAGACAGATGACTATTGGGTACATCCTACTTAAGTTAATGCCTTCGCAGATTGTATATTAGAGTTATTGTGTAAGAATACTGTCTTAGTTACAAGTATCCACTTGTTATTTGTGATTCTGGTGATGTTTTACCAAAACTGAAGGCTGAACTCCATGCAGGTTCATTTTTCACTTACATCTCAGTTCCCCAAGCAGCAACCTATGTTGATGATGCAGAGTTCTTGTGTATGTGCCATATATCTTTCACTGTTTTAAATTTTTATTTTTAGTGGAAGCATTTAGTATTTGTGTAATTGTGTGTGTATGTCACGAGGAGATTGTAAAAGGATGTTAAAAAGATAATAGTTGGAAAGTTTGAAAGATAACAGATAGGAAGCTTGCAGGGGTTCTCCATATAACTAGTCCTTGGTGTTTGTTTGTTTAATGATTCAAAGTTACTGTTGTGACTTGAAATATTCACTTTTTTGCATAATAACTTTTCATACACAAAAAACCATTGGATGGCTAATGATTTCTTGTACAGTCTATCCAAGGCTAGGATGAGTATGTATTTTGTATTAGACTTTAGGAGGCTACAGGACTTCAATCCTAGTTAGGGTGTTTGGATACTGAAACTATTAGGGAATGTCAAAGCACCATGGAAACCGTCCAGAAGATTTTTGAACTGAAAATTCCTAGGCACCAAACACTCTTGTTGTTCCTCAAGATAAGCAGCCTCCAGAATTTGATGCAATTAAGAAATTATTAAAGCAATGTGGTGGAGTGCAAGCTCCAAACATTACCAATACTTTTGTGTTTTTTACCTTGTGCAGAAACATTGTTGAAAACCTTGATCTTCTAAGGCATGAACAAACCTAGGAGTGGTATTTTTTGACCCAACTTATGAATCCAACATGTCAACCCGTCATTTAAATGAATTATGGTTAGGCTTATGAATTTGGGTCGGAAATGGGTCAATCTGTTTGACCTATTTAATAAATGAGTTGAATTCAGGTTCAATAAAGCTAATACATTTATGGCATATCAACCCGTACAAGGAATTAAGTATATAATTTTTTTATTTAAATTTATTAAAATATGTAATTATAAAGTTTGATTTGTATTTAACATTTTATATTATTAGTGTACTTCGTTATTCACTTATGTCTTGTGAGTGATTATTTAAGTTTTTATTTTATTTTTTTCATAATATTAAAAGTTATATAAGATTAAATAGGTTGGATTGACCTATCCAACTCATTTAAAAGAATAAACGGGATAAGTGAGTTGTGTTAGGTCAATCCATTTATAAATAAATTGAATTAGGATTGGAATTTTCAACCCATTTAAAAAACAAGTTGAATTTGGATTGACTACAAATGAATTGGGTTGGAAATGGGTTGACTTGAATCCAATTCATCAATCCATTTTGTCACACCTAAACAAACCATTTTTAGTTCATCATCATTTCCTTAGGTATTCTTATGCTATTGATTCCATCTGATTTGTGTTCTGCTCTTTCAAGAAAGATTCCTATAACTCATTTTCAGTGCATATTTCATCATATAAGATATGCCATATTTCGACATGGTTTTGTGTCTGGTAATGAATTTTTCTATTGGTTTTCTTGGGCTGTTTTAACCTGTTCTCATAGGGGAGGTGTTGCCTTCCCACTGCCGAGCTGACTTTTCTTGTAGGCAACAAAGAAAGGCTGACATATTCTGAAATTACGCTTCAATAATAGAATCTAATCAATCAGAAATATACCAACTAGTGAGAAATTAAAAGTAGAAATAAAAGTGCTAGGGTGGTATGAAAATTTTGAATATATTTACTAGTATTTAAACTGTTGGTCCAGCAATGATATCTAAATATTAATATTCAAGTGAGATATTTGATAACTGAACCGTTTGTCTACTGCTTCTCTTTGTTTTGGCAGCATTTTAACTCCCAAGGCACACCAATTGTGTCACCTCCTCTTAGGGACTACCCTTGGAGTCCAAGATGGGACCCATCCCATATGGCTGAAAGAATTTTGTAAGCTCCTGACAGAATTTGATTTATTTGTTCCATTGTTTATGGTGCTCACATAATGATACCTTTTTTTCCCAGTGAATTTCTAGGTAATGAGTCCATGAACTTCAAAAAGTACTGCAATGATTGCATTCCTCAGCAGCAGTAACGGTTCGCTTGTCCACCATGACAATTATTTTGTGACATCAAAGCTGTTGTATGGGAATGGTTCAGCTCAACATAATTGTATAATTGCATGTACGTATTGAAGGTGTTTCATTGAGTTTCTCTTTGAGTCAATTTCTTAGGTAGTATTTGGTAATGTTTATAAAAAATAGATTATTTTCATAAATAGTATTTTAAAAAAAGTTATCTCTACAAGTTTTTTAAATCAACGTTTTTGAAGTTTTTTTTTTGCACAAATAAGAAGATGGTGTGATGAAATAATTTGACGAAGTTTGGTTCAGTTTTTTAAGAATTAGTGTTTTTAATTAAAAGTTGGTCTTAATAATTATTACCACACGGACCTTTAGAAAGCCCATTATGTTATCTTGCGTCTCTTTCATCGGGAACACATTTTTCTATTTTATCTGTCACTTTATAACTTGGTTTTCAGTCATCTGTTGAATCAGTGACTGATGAATGTTTTCAATAATCTATTTATGATTGTTGTGCCAACAGGATCACTACTCTTGAACGAGGTTGTGAGAGAGCAACAAAAATAGTTTTCTTATAGGAAAATTTCTCATGTCTTCTTGTGGATAATCCAATCTTGTGGGAGTGGGTCTCACAAAATCCTAAATCAAACAAAATGGGAAAAATGAAAGAAAATGGAATTGTGAAAAATATATTAGTGTAATCGGTAAAAAAATTCTATTCATAAGTGGAATTGGCAACTTTAGGTTACTTATTTGAGAAGGATAAGATTGAATTATTCTAATTTTTCTTTTCGTCTTTTGTGCACGTCTCTATTGAATGTAATTATGTCTCATAGAAGAAATGTATATCTCGTTTCATATTGAATCATACCATTTATATATAAGAGTCATATCATATCTAAGGAATCATTTTGTATTATATATTAAATCATGCTTCATAGTACATGAATCATGCCTTGTAAAAGAGATAATATACATTAAGAGTATAATCATGTTTTATAATGAATCATGTCAGTTTAAAAATCACATCACACGAAAAGAAGTATTATATGCTAAACTGTAATAATGTTCATTAAAGAGAACCATGTCTATATTGAAACATACCACTTAGATTAGAATATCATACACCAAGATCACTATAAAATATTATATCAATAAATTTAACAAAATGCACAAAATAAGGGGAAAAAAAGACAAGTGATCGATGATAGAGTAATTTCTGCATCTAATGGTAGACATGTTAATTCTTAACATGACACGATTACATGAAACAATGACACGACAACACGATAAAATGTAGTAATAATTTTTTTTAATTATTTTGAAATATTTATGTGATTTATGGTTAATGACCATCATCTTTATTTTAACACAATAGGGTACAATTATTACCTGATTCAACACGATTGGAACCAAATGGACCCAGTTAATACACTTTTAACATTGATAATGGATTGTTAAGGATATTATTATCAAAATAAATACAAAAATATTTTATACATGTTCAAAATTATTGTATTATTAGTAATCAAATATAATTTTTTCAAAATACAAGAAATATTGGCAAAAAAAAAGATAGACACAGTAACACGGTAAGTCTGACATGATAAGTACACACGACATAACTCATTTAATAAATCTATCTAATGGTATCATGGGATGGTAGTACAATGAGGATCGTGGACAATGACACCTCTTTTGTCCAACAAGGTGTGTTGATCGACTAGTAGACTGTAGTAGAAGTGTTGTTTAAGGTTTTATCGAAGACGGGGAGCAAAGCGAAGATACTGGATGGAAGGGAAAGGAAGATAAGGATTAGATATTTTCGTATGTTAAGAATCTAAAGTTTGGTAGGGGTAAGGACAAAAGAGTAATAGAAAAATTAGAATAATTTATTCTTGTTATTTTCAAATAAGTGGTCTAAAGTTGTCAATATCAGTTATGAATGAAATTTTTTGTTGTCAATCACATAATATATAAAAATGACAAAAAAAATTTAGAAAAATTAACTACAAGAAAATTGAAAAAAATAAAATAAAGTCTCCGTATGCATTCCAATTGTTGGGAATTGTTACCCATGGACATTAAAAACGTATGTAATATCCATAATAGAGTTCAAACTATGGTTGGATGATTATTAGTGAAGGATTCCACTAACTTAGTTATCTTTAAGAAAAAAGGAAAATTCTTATATCATATTGACGAAAATGTTACAACTAACTTATCTAAGTGGCAAGAAGAATGGAAAATACACTAGATATTGGACTGTGGGAGATGGAAATAAAATGGATATGGATTACGCTAGCATATCTGTATTATATTGGTGTTAAGATTAGGAGTAGCAACGGATCAAGTTTGGATTAGATCAACATATATCTAGATCCAGACCTATCTTTTTTCATGGGTCTGGGTCCGAGTCTAAAATTAAGACCCAAATCCAGACTCAGACCCATGAAGATAAATGGATCTATGTCTGGATCTTGAGTCTAATGTATCATTCAACCTATTTCTCAATTGAGATTCAATTATTCAAATGATTCAATGAAAATAAAAAATTTCTCCGAAAACAGGAGATTTCAATAATTCAAATCATTCAAATAAACATATCTAAATACACATTCAAGATTCAACTCTGATATATCTCAAATACATATTTAACATTTAAGATTTAAGATTCAAACAAACTTTACTAAATACAATGACATTCAACTGAGATTCAATTATTCAAATGATTTAATAAATTAGAGAATTAGAGATTGAAAATCGAGAATAGAATAATATATATTATATATATAATGTAAATATTATACATTAGTCATTATATTTAACTTATAATATATTATATACAAATCGAGTCCACGGAACTAGGTATTTTTAAACCCAAACTCTATCCAGTAAATGAGCGGATATAGCGAGTCTCAGTCTACAAATCCATAAGTTTCATTTTCAAGATCCAGACCCATACTTTACGAGTCCAGACCCGACTCATTACCAATCCTAGTTAAGATAAAGACCATGGTAATTTTTACCTTTTTTATTAAAAGAATGAAGGAGAGGGCAATTCTCAATACTTCTCTTCTTCTTCTTTTTCTCGTGCAAATATAAAATGTAAGGAGATTCCCAAAAAATAAGGGAGATAATTGCTCGTGCATCAACCCTGTTATGTCCTTGTAGTCATCTACAAAGTCCACGTAATCCACACACCAGCTCTACACAATTCATGCTCATAGTCCATGAAAAACAGTGGCAAGTAAGATAGTCCGAGTTTCAAAGCTTCAAAATTCTGCCATCACAACCTCACCACTAGCATTCCTCGTAAGCACGAGCATACACCCGCTCCCGTTACTCGTTGCACCATCAACCTGAAACAAAAAACATGTTAAATACTAGAACCCACCCACTATGGACAATAAGATATACCAGTGGTGTCACTTGGAAACTTACTGAGGGGAGAAGAATATAAAAGCAGGTGCAATGAACATATACGACTGAATGTAGTTGTCTGTATTTTTTGTATGGGTGTTTGAAATCGTTTGAGTTCATACGATCAATTTTTATTTTTATTTTTGACATTTTAAATTTATTATATAGGTTGGATTAGTACATGGCAAGTTACATGTAATTAAATTTATTTTATTACAATTTAACTATTATTACTCCATTTAAATCTTCTAAGGTTTAGTATTAGATAAATTTCAGGCAGTCAAAGTTTAATGCTTCTTCCAATGGTCAAGATGGAATTAAAAAATATTTTGAGATAAGAATATATTGTAGAACCGTGGTTATATAAAAAGATAGATTTTAAAAAATTTTGTAGCCAAGAAATACTTGTCGATTACAGGATGGGTAATGTTTTAATGAGTAGATGAAATCTGTTACTAATGGTATAGGTTTTTATTAACTAAAATATATTTGTGGACATGGTTGATACTTACTCTCTTATTTAACCTCCGATTACGAGATGGATGGGAACCCACTAAAAACAAAGAAGATGTAAGCGATTGCACACAAGGCTATGGAAGGTGGCCACTCCGGCCTTCAAGGAGTCTGACCTCAGAGTCACATATTTTGGTTTCCTTGGCCGAGAGCAGCAAGCATGAAGGCAATGTCAGACTTAAGTCTAAATATCTAATTTATATGACTTAATTAACTTGATTAGTGGATTAGTCTAATTATAAAATATATTAGATTAAGTAGTGTATAAGATATATTATAATACAACTATGAAGTGTATTATAAAAGGAACATCCTTGTAGGATTTCAAGACACAACCACATAACAACTCTTTCAACTCTTTTACTTTGAGAAATTCTCTTTATAGGAATAGAAGTAGTTACTACGGTATACGTACGAGGAACGTTTCTACATCAAAATCGATAACATGACAACATCAGATAAGTTCCACATAATCTATCAAGTGGTATCAAAGCGGCATTTTTGTCATTGTGTTGGATTTTGAGGAAGGTTTCATCATATGATTTTATTTGTACGACTGATTTTCGTGTACAACGATAAAATTACGAGAAAAAGGTATTAAATAGAATATTCAGCCTTTTGAGTCATGTGGAGGTCGTTTTCTGACCATTCATGTACATTTTAGCAATCAGAACGATTTTTCAAGCCACACATGAGTGGAAATCAGCCTTTTCTTGCTATCCGAGGAACAAGCTTTTAAGGTCTTTACCTGACTGTCGATGACCGAAATTGGCTTGTTGTGGCAAGAAATGGCCACAACGGCCATTTTCAAGCACCTTCTAGGCACCCCTACGACAACAGATGTCCGTCGCACCATCACCATCCTTTCTTCTTCCTTTTTTGAGACTAGTTAGAGTTTCTAGGTTTTGTGGGTAAAATGGATCCAAGGAGAATCCATTTACTCGATCTATCCATTTATTATTATTATTATTATTTTGTAATAATTGCATATAGATCCTTGTAATTTTCTTTTCTTACATTTGAGTTTTATTTTAACTAGAAAAACTCAATAAAGTCCTCTGATTTAATTAAAAAACTCCACAGAAATCTATTTGTTCTTTTAAGTCATGAGTTTTTTAGTTGTCACACTCAAGTTATTTGTTATTGTGGAAAACTTTATCAGTTTCTGAAATATTTGTTTGATCCTTGAACTTTAAATATTTGTTCTACAATGTAATTTTACATGAACAGAATATAATTTATGTTCGAATAAACTACTATTTTTTATTTTAATTATATTTTAGTCCATGTTTCCATGCTTTAATGATCAAAAATTTTCAAAAAGCATGTTAAGGGTAATTTAGATTGAAATTTTTGGATTTAATTATCTAAATATTTTATCCATGTGGTATTTATATATTTTAGATAAATAGATAATTATTTTGCATATTACATCTAAGGACAAATTAGACCTATTAGTGATAGTTTTATGTCTTATTTATCCACACTATTAAGGAACCTACTTTTGTTATTTTAATATGTCATAAAGTTATGTTAGCAGGCTTAAAGTGTTTTGCATATATTTGTCCAATTTTAAGGTTCCCTGAATGCCACATAATTTTTACTTTTAATTTGGACGACTTAGAATCTCACCTACATGACACCAAGTAAGAAAAATTGATTGTATTAATTACGTAAGTCTAAATTTAAATCTAATAAGGATAGTATTCAAAGTTGCATTTAGATAAATGAGATTAACGAATTTTCACCAACATAATGTTATTATACTTATATCTAAATGGGTGGAATAATTCTATTTGTATAATTAATATGGAACATTTTAGCATCCAACGATGCTATGTTACATTGATATTTATACATACAGAATTAGTTTCATATTAATTTAATTTATAGCGTGTTATTTCATTTGCCAACTAAGTGTTATGATGATGCTATCATTAAATATAAAGTTTTACTATGAGTAATTTTTGTAGCTTTTTTTATTGATAGAAGTATGATTAGAGTACTTTTATTGAATAGTACTAACTTCCCAAAATGGAAGGAATCTTTATTGTTTCAATTAGACTTAATAGATTTGGTCTTTGCTATCAAGTGGATTTTGCTCCTGCAAAACCTATAGAAGAAAGCAATGCAGATACAATTGTTCAACATGAAAAATGAGAAAAATCTAATAGGTTGTCTTTATCGTTTATGTTACAGTATGTGTCAAGAGATATTCGAGGTTTTGTGACTTCTAATACATTAGTGACAACTTATTTGAAAATGTTGAACAATAGTTTGTTACATCTGACAAAGCTAAGACAGACGCCTTGATTCAGAAACTCACTTTCATACACCATACAAGAAAGGGAAATGTAAGAGAATACATCATGACTATGCAAGATATTGTAGGAAAACTGAATTGTAATGTCCTAAATCCGGACACGTTACCTAAATCATAGTATCATAAGCAAAATTACACTAATTACAATAAAATTAAATAACTGTAACTAAGACTCACCTCTAGGAAACAATGTGTGGCTAGAAGCTCCGACTCTAGCACCAGAACTCGATTGTACTCAACTTGCACCAAAAAACCAAACAAGCACGCGTGAGTAACATCTACGTCACCCAATACGCGTCCTAAACATACAAACAACAAAATCCAGCGAAATGCCAAAAACTCAACTTTTAATTTATAAAACTTAGTTTTCTTTGAAGATCCAGTTTAAAACATCCTTGTCCTTTCTTTTGAAATCATTTGGGAATCTGTTCCTAGGGTTATACTCTTTCCAAAACTCACCTTTCCTTTTTTTCCTTTTAAAATTTCTAGAAATCATTTCCAAAACTATGTTCCTTTTCAAAACTCATCTTTCTTCTTTATTGCTTGGGATTTCTTCCTAAGACCAAAACGACTTTCAAACTTATATCTTGAGAAACCACGTTTCCAATCAAATCTAGCCTAAAACCTAATGTCTCTCTAACTCAAAACCAAAATTATAAATACTAACTAGAAACTGACTAAAACAAAGTCATTATTTTATTCCAGGATTTTAGGACCATTCATAAGCCCAATTCCAGCCAAACCACATTTCTTTTATTTCTCAAAATCACATTCTTTTCTTATTCATTTCCACTTTTCTTTACTGATGTTACCTTCATCAGGGGTAACTAGGCACACAAGCAGTAGGCGAAGACATCAATTCCCCTACCTCCCTGCATTGCCACGGTGAAATTCCCTGTGCGAGATGCCACTGCTTCGGTCAACCAGCCTCAATCTCTTTCATATATGCACGGGGATACGTCTTTGTCTGACGTCCCAACGGTGATTCGAACAACTAGGTTCAATAACCTAGGCTCAGCCTACACCGTCATGAGCTCGGTGACACAAACAACTAGGTTCAATGACCCAGGCTCAGCCTACACCGTCTCAAGCTCGGCAACCACAGTCGTGTCTCGCAACTGGTTTCAATGGAGTCTCATACTCCCACCACATTGTCAACACCAACCCCCGTGGTTCCTTAACACATTATTAGTGTTTCATTTTCAAAACTCTTTAAGCTTTCCTTTTCAAAACCATTTCCATTTCCATTCCTTTTTATTGCAGGAATCTGTTTCCATGCAACACCTGACCCTCCACTGGGGTCCCAACTCAATTTATTTAAAATCATGCTTTAAAAATTATAAATTGGGTTTCATGCCCAAAACCACACACAACCAACCATTTTATTCATTTATAGGGTCTAAAACCCAAAACCATGCCCAAATCCACTTATTTGGGTTCCATATTCCTCTATACCATTTACATGGGGAAAACATCGTTAACACATGCTTTACATACCTTTAAACCATTTATCCTTCATTTATATTCACATTTATACATATCAGGGTCAGAGCAAAATCGACAGACCGAATTTCAGGTTCGGTATACCGAAAATCCCTGATTCAATCAACTGGTTGGTTTCAGCCTACCGAAACTAGGTATCCTGGCTTAATCTGTCAGGATTTTGGTATCCCGAATTCAATTCGACATACCGAATTTCCCGCAACCAGAGCATTCCCCTGTTTCAATTGATGAAATCGTCGGAAGTGGGAGCCTCAATCGGACCTCCCAAACACACATCACAAATTACCAATAAATCATGAGGTGTAGACTCTTGAGTCTACTTCAAAACCCCTTAAACCATTCATGATTTCATTAACTACACAATCCACACAAAAATCACAAAGGGATGAGACTCAAAATGGCTACTGTAGCCTTCATCCCAAAATCTTGTATATTCCTACCAATTTCCTTTTTAACCGCATGATATTTATGTTTTCATGTTATTCAGCTCATTCTCATCAATTCCCCTATTTTTCTACAATTTTACATATTTTTTTCACCATTTTCTTGCATTTAATCCATTAAGCTGAAAGAAGAGAATGGGAGAGAAGAGGAGCCGCATACCTCTTCCGGCGAGCCTCCCTAACTCCGACGAGTCTCCTCGCATTTCGGCGCAGCCCCGGCGAAGCTCCCCTATCGGTGAACCACACAGACAGCCCCCACCTCCTCCACGTGCATCGTTCTTCCTCTCCCTCTTCCTTCTCGCATCTTAGCCCTCCCTCTTCCACTCGCCCCTGCCACTCTTTATCTCCTCCTCCACCTGCGTCACGCCGACCGCCCATTAGGTCAAAGAAGATGGGAAGGCACGGGCTAGTGTTGTTGGTGGCACGGGCTGGTGGAGGAAGAAGATGAAGAAGACGAGGTGAGGTGAGCTTGTGAGTGAGAGAAGGAGAAAAAGAAAGAAAGAAAAGAGGAAGGAACGAGTACACAAACCGAGGCGACTGTGTATCCTCAAATTGGACTCCACATTAGTCCCAAATCATAAGTAGGTGCACAGAAAGCCAACCACAAGCTCACACATCCAAGAAACAATAGATTATTTATTAATAAACCATTTATACAATATTACAATTAATTACATGATTTACAATTAAAAATGAATAATCAAACCCAGATGTCACATGAATAATCTCAAGATTACCATTTCAGATTCCTTTTTAGTCCACTTCATCTTACAGACACTATCGCCTAAGTATGACCTTTTAAAGGCCTCCTACAACACACATAAGAATCAATGCATCATGACTATGCAACACTATACAGGAAAGGGAAATGTAAGAGAATACATCATGATTATGCAAGATATTGCAGAAAAACTAAATGATCTCAAAATTACCATTTTAGATTCTTTTTAGTTCACTTCATTGTACCGACATTACCGCCTGAGTATAACCTTTTTAAGGTCTCCTATAACACACATAAAGATGAATGATCAATCAATGAATTCATAATCAAGTGTGTTCAGGAGGAAGAAAGGTAGGTTGTTATTCCATTGGTCAACAAGATGAATGTTGTGATACTGGCTAGTCATATATCAAGGGCTCACGTATCTACAGGAAATAAGGCTCAGAAAAACTTTGAAAATAAGTAAAAAACTAGTGTGGCAAACAAGCCCATCACTAAGGAAAGGTGCTATTTTTGCAAGAAATCTAGATATTTAAAGAAAGATTGCGTGAAATACAAGAAATGGATTAAAAAGAAAAATTCAGGTAATATTATATGTATTGCAAGCCATGAATCAAATTTAATTTTTGTTCCTAATACTAGCTAATAGATTGACTTGGGTACCATTGTGTACATTTCAACTACTTTGTAGGAGTTTCTGATAAAGTGGCCTCCAACTGAGTGTGAAAGGTTCGTTATTTCAGGAAATGGGATGCAATTGAACGTAAAGTCAGTGAGAAACTACAAATTTTCCTTGGAGTCTAGAGAATTACTGATTTTAAGAGACTATTATTATATTCCATCTTTCTAGAAAATCTTAATATCTATAATAAAGTTAATTAAAGACAATTATAGTACTTTGTTTAATGCTTTCGAAATGTCTTTAATAAAGAGAAGTGTTTCCATTACTAAAGCTATTATTAATGAATTATTTAAATTGAATATCTCTTTTAGTTCTGAATCTATAGTATCTTTAATATGTACTAATGAAAGGAGTAGGGTAAGTAGCACTTCAAGTATTTTGTGGCATAGAAGCTTGAGATATATATCACAAAAGAGGATGAAAAGATTGATGAAAATGGTCTTTTAGGATCATTAGACTCCACTGATTTTGAAATATGTGTTGATTGTATAAAGTCTAAAACAATCAACACATACAGGAAACATGTTACAAAATGTCAAGTTACTTTAGATTTAATTCATATTGATGTTTGTAGACCCTTTAGCCTATGTTTTATAGGTCAGAAATACTTTGTTACTTTTATCGATAACTATTTTAAGTATATGTATTTTTATCTCATTCATAAAAAATCTGAAGTCCCTTAGGTTTTTAAGGACTTCAAATTGGAGGTAGAGAACTAATCAAGAAAACCTATCAAGGTACTTAGATCAAATAGAGGTGGCGAATACTATGACTGGCATACCAAGATGGCATAGATGCTTGAACCATTTACGTAGTTTCTTCAGGAAAATGATATAGTACCTCAGTACACAATGTTAGACAAACCAAACATGAATGGAGTTGCTGAAAAACGAAACAAGACACTTAAGGAAATAGTTAGGGCTATGATGAGTCACTCGACTTTATTAGTCTCAATCTGAAGTGAAGCTTTAAAGACAACTGTGCATATTGTAAATAAGGTTCTTGCTAAGTTTTTAGAGAAAAATACTTATAAGTTGTGGACCAACAAGAAACCTTGTTTAGGTTACGTGCACATATGGAGATATCCAACTGAAGTTAAAATTTATAACCCATATAAGAGATTTTTGGATTCAAGGATAATCAGTGGATACTTCATTAGTTACCTAGATAGGTTGAGAGGCTATAGATTTTACTGTCCAACACACACCACAAAAATAGTTGAAACTGATCAAACTGTCTTCTTAGAGGATGATTGTGTTAGTAGGAATATCTTTAGGAATTATATTTTTGAGGAATCTCAGGAAGATGTTATTGTTCCCAATCAGGTTTCTTAGAACAATAATATTTATCCTATTCAAGAGTTTGAGGCGTATTTGCTACTTATTATTTCGATGAACAATACATTGAAGGTAATTACATCGGCTCAAGAACAACCACATGAACAATCAATTGAAGAGCCTATTATTGATCAACATGTTCAGGTTTTACATGAGGATCAAGAGGTCAATTTAAGAAAATCCAACAGATAAAAGAAATCAACTATTCCTTCAGATTATGTGGTATATTTATCTGATGAAGACATGGGACAAGGGATTGATGATCTGGTAACATTTTCAAAAACCATTAATTATGTGAACTCTAACAGTTGGTTGCAAGTCATGAAAGAAGACCTTGTCTCTATGGATTGCAATCAAGTCTATAAATTCGTTCAATTACCTTTTGAAAAGAAACCAATTGATTGTAAATAGATCTATAAGACCAAAAAGAATTCAAAGAAGTCAATTGAATGGTATAAAGCCGAACTAGTGGCAAAGGATTTCACATAAAGGAGAGGTATTGACTATTATGAGATTTATTCTCTAGTTTCCTCAAAGGATTCTCTAAGAATAGTCATGGCCTTAGTAGCTACATCAGATGGATGTGAAAATAGCTTTCCTAAATGGCGAGTTAGGGAAAGATGTGTACTTGCAACAGTCTTAAGGTTTTGAGGTTAAAGAAAAGGAATATATGGTTTGCAAGTTGAAAAAATCTATATATGGGCTTAAGTAAGCTTCTAGACAATGATACTTCAAATTTAACGAAGTTATCATGTTCTTTAGGTTTAAAGAAAATATTGTTGATCAATGTATATATTTGAAGAAAAGTGAGAGCGAATGGATATTGCTTATCCTATATGTAGATGATATTCTACTTGCAAGTACAAGTCTTAGTTTATTAAGGGACACTAAAGATTTTCTATCTAACAACTTTGATATGAAGGACATGAGTAAAGTCCATTATGTTATTGGGATAGAAATTCACCGTAACAGGTCTCTGGGCACACTTGAGTTGTCTCAAAAGTCTTAGATATTGTGGATGTGAATTTTGGGGAGTGTGTTGATGTAGAGTCATCATCGTGTCTACTCACTTTGACGCCCTTTTGTTGTGATCACCACTTGTCTTTTGCTGATGAGGTCAGATGACAAGACGCCTATGGGAAATTTATGATGATGTTATAATGGTAGGTTCTCGGTTCACTAGGTTAACGGCAGGATGCTGCCCAACGACGTCTTCATGCTGTGCAGTATTTCCTTCCTTTCAAGACAAATAGAAAATAGATACAAATTAGACTAGGCGTAGTAAACAAAGTCAAAAAAATAACAAATAACATAAACAAATGCAACTAATACTAACTGAGGGGTTATCCCCGCATGCAAATGCCATAGGTTATATTATAACATGCAATAAATATGTAAAAAAAATGATTAATTGAAAAATACTCCCTTAACCCTTGGTGCTTGTGACGTGGGGTTGGAGGAAATGGAGACACAGATAGAGTAAGCTTTTGGAGGACTAGATCTCTGGGATCTAGGCTTTCATACGAGGATTTAACGGAGTGAAGGGGGGCTATGGCTCTCTCCTTCTCTCTCTCTTTCACACACTCTCTCTAAGAATCTAGGTTTTTCTAAAATGGCTCCTTAGGATTTTCAAGGTATCTTCTCTCAAGCTCTTAACCTAGGGATCCTTTTATAGAGCTTTGAGGGTCCAAATCTCGTCAATGACAAGTGAGAGATCAAGGATCTGGATTAAACTTGTTAAAAATAGAAAGTTTCCTTTTTAGATGTTGTTGCTAATACGACTAGCAACGGAATCATTGCATCACTGCCAGTACAAGCGACGAGGCTGTAGATTTCGTTTCTACGCACACGGTGAATCAACAGCTAAATGACAATGGAATTTGCCACGTCAGCTAGTCGCTGGGTATACTGGCTCAAGAAACTATAAAAGGAAAAAATTTGAAAATTAAGATCTCAAAAATATCTTATTATGACTATTACCCAATAATGACTAAATCATTGATTTAAAACCATCTTCGTAATAGAAAGATTTTGAATAAATTTCAAATTCAGTTTAAACTCAAAATCCTAAGTAAATCAAATTTGAAAATTTTAAATCACTAGAATTATGAGAATATCAGTTAAGATCAATGATACATCAGATTTAAAATAGATTGGCAATCATCCAGATATTTTGCATATTATCTTTATTTTTAGGCATTATTTTAGATTAAATATAGTTATTACATTAAAATGTGATAACTTATCATAAAAATCTCATTTTTGGTAAAAATAAAGATAAGTAATCTTAATTATCAAATCATCCAAATTTCTAGAATTTTCTAGAATTATTTGACATTTACAATGATTTATATAATACGCATATATATTTAAATGTTAGAAAATAATAAAAATCATAATAATTATGAGAAAAATCGTGATAATATTTATAAATGTCCCATATATCATATTAAAGTCGAAATGACAAACAATGTGGAGAGAGAAACTTAGGATACTTGTCGCCTCGCCTTGTGGCGCCAAGTCTCATCTAGTCGCCTTTATTAACGGTGACAAGATATGTTACCCTCTGAAGCGGCGATGATGCTCGTCGCCTGTTATATTGACAACATATTGATCTTTTACAGTTTACTCCCTTTCTTTTATTTTATCCATAGAGATTCATTAAAAACCCAAAAATACTTCAGAGATTCGATAAAATCATAAAAACATCTTTCTTTAAGGTCAAGATACTCAAATCTACCACTGATTTAAATAAGGTGGGAGTGTCAGCTCTGCCACAGCTAATGATTCACACAAAAAATATTCAAGGGATTTAAACCTACTACTAGTTCGAGCGTGTTAGTTCTACCACAGCTAACGACCGTGAACCAAGTAAAATAAAGAATGTTTTTGAAGAAATCATAGAAAATCTAGAAAATAGGTTACAAATCCTTAGCCATGTGATCTAGGATGCCTCAAAGGTTCCTATCCTATATGAACTCTGGGAAATGCGAAAATGAGATATCTACACATGTCAAGTATGTTAAAGAGGATTTCAATAGAAAAATGTACTCTTGGTAAGGCACCAATTGTAAAGGGTAATAAGCTAAGAAAATTGCAAAGACCTTGATTGGATTCAGAAAGACTTCCAATGAAGGATAAACCATATGTTGCATTAGTTGGATGTCTTAATTGAATTCAGAAAGACTTTCGCATTAATAAGTTGCAAAGAAGGTTTTGAGATATCTACAAGAAACTAAAGATCTTTTGCTCATATACAAATGATCAGATCAACTAGAGGTCATGGGATTCTTTGACTTAGATTTTACTAGGTCCATTGATACTAGAAAATCTACTTCTAGATATATTTTCTTACTTACTAAGGGAGCTGTCTCATGGTCTAGTACCAAACAGAAGATAATTGTTGCTTTCACCATAGAGATGAGTATGTAGCTTACTATACGACAGGAGCTGTCTCATGGTCTAGTGCCAAACAGAAGATAATTGTTGCTTTCACCATAGAGATGAGTATGTAGCTTACTATACGACATCTTCGTAAGCTATTTTAATACACAACTTTATCACATGCTTAAGAGCATGGACTCTGTAGAGAAACCCATAAACAAATATTGTGATAATAAGGTGGCCGTTAAATTCTCTAATAACAACAAGAGTTCTAGTACATGCAAGCATATGGAAAACAAGTTATTGATTGTAAAGGAGAGAATTAGAGATTATTTGGTGTCTAATGAGCATATTAAAACTGATTCAATACAAGTTGATCTTCTTACAAAGACACTTCCTCTCAATACCTACAGTGAACATGTGCTTAAGATGGGTTTAGTCAGTTCTTTTGAGGTTTTGCTTTGATAGTTTAGACACTAATGTACTATGTGATATTACGTTTGTTTGATGATTTTTGTTTAGTAGTTTTTATTCGTTTAAATATTAAACTATTGTTTTATCATTGGATAAATTAAAAAGAATAAACTTTACTTTTATTGTTATGACATTTGTAAGTTTATTTATAAGATATTCAATTGTAACTTCAATCTTAGATATCTTAGTACATAAAGGAGACATACATTTTGACAATGCATTGCCGCTATGAATAGTATATATGAGGGTTGCTATTTTTAAACGAAGGTTAATATGTCTTGTTAAGCAATTGGAATTTGTTGTTTCACATAAAGTTTTATTTAGCATAAAGTAAGTTGGATAAGTCAAGTTGAAGATTGTTGGTCCTAAGTCCAAATATCAAACTTATGTGACTTAATCAACTTAATTTGTGGACTAATCCAATTGTGAGATGAGGGAGAATGAGAGATGAGACGAGAGGGCGAGGGAGAGAAAAGGAGAGATGGCCGAAGGAGGAGCTCACCGTTGTCGCCGTCGTGCCATCGCCATCACTTGGAAGAGGAGGAGACCTGGAGCTCGTGGCCGGAGAAGTGTGTCATTCGTCTCACGCCATCGTCGTCTTTGATGCTAGGCACACACCCCATAGGCTTCTTTTTTATTCCAGTTTTGGATCATAGGTGCATGGTAGTGTGTTGGTAATTGTAGTTATTTTATTTAGATTTATTGTACTTTTGTGGGTCATTTATGACCGTATTTATGGTGTTGGGGTGAATAGTGTCTCATGTAGTTTTCTGGAGATTCACTCGATGGATCTTGGTGTTGTTTGTCCCTTTTAGAAGATTTCGTCGAGATTTTCATTATGATGTATTGCTTGCGTGGTTTGGTGACTTATTTACAGGGTTGGGACATTGGGTCTCGTTTTTAAGTAAGCTGAGATCGGTTGGTTTAGTATGTCGAATTATTTCGGTATGTCGTTTAAGGCTTTCAGAATGTTCCCTTGACTCTTATTTTGGTCGATCGAATTTATTTGGTCTGCTGTTTTGAATCATGGGTATTGACGCTGCACATGGTCTGATCGATCAGTCATGTTTGGCATGCCGAATCGAGGGATTTCGGTTGACCGTTTCCTTTTCGGTTTGCCAAGTTGGCCCCGTAAGCCTTGGTTTGGTCGATTGATTATGTTTGGTATGTTGAACTAGACCTGGATACTTAGCTATTTGATGTGTTGATTAATATATATATATATATATATATATATATAAAATCTTGGAGTAATAAATATAATGACATAAATGATTAGGATAATCATTAGAATGATTGTAGGGTTGGCCTAAAATGAATTAGCAAAAGTCCACCTATTATTTGGGTAGAATAAAAGATGATATGATTTATAGATAATAGGCCTTTCCCCAAATGATTTAGAATGAATTTTTGGGATCATGATATCATCCCTAGGTCTAAGGTTTGTGTCGTTTTGTGTGTGGTGCACTGAATGTAGTATTCAGTGGCACTGTACCGAATGTTTAACTCTTATCTGGCTGTGCTCCTAAGAGACATGAGCCAGTAGGCGTCTTACACCTGGGCACTAGAGCATAGAGTTCTGGTTGTGGTTGTTCTGATGTGGTATCTTCTGGATGAGTTTGATACCTAGATGATGCTTTTGTTGGGTGTTTTGCTTGAGTCGTCGTCGTGGGTCGAGCGAGATGCTTCGGAACTCAAGCACTCCCAAGGTGTGGTTTCTGGGCCTAATAGAGAAGCTATCAAGGGTATGTTTTGAATTGTGGTTTTCTGGTTTTGGTTTTGGTGCCGATTGTGGGCACGGTGTTTTGTGAGATTTTGAAAGAATATTTAATGATTTTTGAAATGGCTTTCCAAAGAGTTTTGGGAAAAAAATGCATAGATTTGCAAATGATTTTGGGAATGGATTTCTAGAGACCAAGAAATTGATGCTCTCAGCCGACTTCTAGGGATGAATGACACCTCTAAAGTCGTGAGCTGTTTGCTTAGGGTGAGGTCAGAGTGTTTTCTGGTTTTATAGGACCAAGAGACCGAGGCTTTTGATTGACCTTCAGCGATGGTTGATTCCCCTAGGGTCATGAGCTACTGGCTAGGTTGAGGTCTGTGTATTTTGTTCAGTTGGTGGTTGTGGTTCGAGAAAACGTCTAGGTATGGAGGTGTGACGCTCCTGTTGTCCCAAGTATCGAGTTGAGGACGTTGATGGGCATACCTTGTGTTTCGTCCTGAGTGACAGGATAGCTTGCCTAGGTAGGGTGAGTAGCTTTCCCAAGTGGGGTTAGCTTGTAAGGGTCCTGCAGGTAGTAGGACTACAGGACGGACAAACTCCTCCACATAGTTGTTCGTGACAGTGCATACGCCGTGGTTGCTCATGGGTAGATTGCTTGTGGCTTGTGTTGACTGCTTGGTGTCGTACATTGTCTGCATGTGGTTTTGGGACTTGTGGAGACTGTAGTGCTGTGCCAGTGTGGGAGGGTTTTTTGGAGCAGTGGCTCAGTGGTTTTGGTCTAGAGAAAACTGTGGTGTTGCGCTTATGTGGCGTTGGTGTTGTGCCAATGTGGCATTTGTTTTGGGAGCAGTGGCTCCATGACTTTGATGTTGTTGCTTGGGTCCAGAGGTGTCACGCCCCAAATTTTCCACAATAATTTAAACAAATTAAATTACGGGAAAACTAAAGCTAAACAATAAAATATCCAACCACCAAGAACCTGTGTGCGGCTAGCAGACTCCAGACTATATGCACTACGCTAAACCAATCGCATGTCTGCACCTGCGAACAAAACCACAAGGAAAACGCATGAGTGACCAAAGTCACCC
>JAMKQA010069780.1:0-24996 GCA_024699735.1 Posidonia australis | reverse complement strand
GCAATATTGTGTTTAATGGTTTATTAATGGATAATCTGTTGTTTCTTGGCTGTGTGTAGTTGTGGTTGGCTTTCTGTGCATCTGCCTGTGATTTGGGACCCATGTGGAGTCTGATTTGAGGATGCACAGTTGTCTCGATTTACGTGCCATTCTTTATTCTTTTCTTTTCTTCCTCTTTTTCCTTCTTTTTCTCACGAGTCACGCCTTCCACCACTGATCTCTTCTTCTTCTTCTTTCTCTTCTCCCACCCGTGTTACCAGCGACGGAGGCCCGTGCCTCCCCATCTCCGACGACGGGATGGGTGGCCGACGCCATGTGGATGGATGGTGGCGGAGATAAGAGAGGGAGGCAGTGGGTAGAGCAGAGGAAGTGTGCGGCGAGAAAGGAAAAGGAAGAGAAGAAAGGGAGCTGAGGCGCGCGAGTGGGAGGAGGTGTTGAGCCGTCCGTGCGTTCCGCCGGAGCTTGTGGAGGTTTGCTAGAGTGTGGTAAGGGTCGCCTGTGGCCTGAGTGAGGTACGCGATCCTTCTCCGTCTTCCGTTCTGTTTTTGGTTAACAGTAGGTTAAATGCATGAAAATCGTGTTAAATGCATGAAAAATTGTAGAAAATCATAATATGATTGGAAATGAGTTTTATGATGTATTTGTGTAAGGATCATGCTAGTTTGTGTGGATTTTGGGAGTTTTGTGGAGTTTTTGCCTTAAATGTTTTAAGGTTTATTTCTGAGCATGATTCCTTTGCGAATTTATATCTTCCTGTGTGGTTGATGAAATCTTGATTGGTTTGAGGGATTTTGTAGTAGACTTGAGGGTCTACACCTCATGTTTTTATGAGAATTTATGGTGTTGGTTTAGAGGGTCCGATTGGGACTCCCACTTGGGGCGATTTTTTCGCTACCTGGAACAGGGGGTGTGCCTGTCTGCGAAAATTTGGTATACCGAAGAAATTCGGTATGTCGAAATTCTAGCAGATTAGGCCAGATGTGGGGTTTCGGAAGACCGAAATCTTCCGGTCGACCAAAACAGGGTGTTTCGGCATACCGAAAATGTTCGGTATACCGAAACAGGGAATTTCGGTATACCGAACTGAAATTTCGGTGTCGATTTTGCCCAGACTTTTAAAGGTTTTAATGTAATTTTTAATGATATTAAATGGTTGTTTTGGCATGATGGATGCATGTGATTGGTGTTTGCCCTGTGTAATGACACGGAGGCATGTGGTAACTCAAACAATGGATTTGGGTGTGGTTTTGGGTTTTGACCCTACAAAAGAATAAAATGGAAAATGTTTTTGGAAAACTGGAAAGAGTTTTGGAACACTAATAACGTGTTGTGAAAAGATTGTGGTTCCGAGCTTTGAGCCGGTGTAGGCTGAGCCTGGGCCTTTGGGTTTAATTGTTCGGGTCACCGCGCTCCTTGTAGTAGTGTAGGGTGAGCCTGGGCCTTTGGGCTTAGTTGTTCGGGTCACTGCCGGTGTAGGCTGAGTCTGGGTAGTTGTACCTAGTTGTTCGGGTCACCAAACTCGAAGCGGTGTAGGCTGAGCTTGTGTCTTTAGACTTAGTTGTTCGGATCACCGATTGGGGCGTCTCCAGAGACATATCTCCGTGCTCCTGTGAGAAACAGGAATTGTGAGGCTTGTTGGCCGGGGCGGTGGCATCCCGCACGGAGAATCCCATCGCGGTAGTGCAGGATGGTTGGGGAAGGATGTCCTCACCTACTGCTTGTGTGCCAGGTTACCCCTGATCAAGGTAACAACAGTAATGAAAGTGGAAATTAATAAGTGAAATGTGTGTGTGTGGTCAGGATTAGATTTGTGAAATGGACCTAGAATCCTGAAGAGAAATGATGATACTTTAACCAATTGCCAGCCAATGTTTGTGTTTTGGTTTTGAACCCAATGGAGCAGTGTGTTTTAGGCTGGATCTGGTTAAAATGTGTGTTTTGGGAAGAAATCCCCAATGTTGAAAATGGAATTGTTTTGGAAAGGAAAATGTATTCCAAAAGGGTTTTGAAAGGAATGTTTTGAAAGAAAAGTGGTTTTGGAACGAATTTCCAAATGTTTAAGTCAGAAAATAGTTTGGTTTTGGGATTGAATTCCCAAGTGACTATTTAATAAAGAAAATGATTTTCAAAGGAGAAAACCAAGTTTTGCAAAATGTTAGGAAACCAGTTCTTTTGGTTTTGCCGAGTTTTCTTTGTGATTGTGTGTTTTGGGGGCGCGTACTGGGTGACTTAGATGTCACTCACACGGGTTTTTGGTTTTCAGATGCAGACCGCGTGCAGCCAGGTTCCGATGCAGGAATTGGAGCTTCTAACCGCACATCGAGATCCTAGAGGTGAGCCTTAGTTACAGTTCTAGTTGTTCTGTAATTTTGTGTAATTATGCTTATGATACTGTGTTTTGGTAGCGTGCCTGGGTCCAGGGCGTTACATTGGACTACTGAATTTCTTACTGATGGACCCTTTGTGCTTTGGCAAGTTAAGGTTGTTAAGTGTATTTTATTGATTTTAAACTTGGAGATAAATCTTTACATTCATGACTTGTATTCATATAGATTCTTATATCTTCTTGACCAATTTTGTTATATGCATGAATGGACTGAATAAAGAATTTTCATAAATTTCATATACGATTGAACTTAATTATCATACCTTATCATGCTATTTTATGGATCTTGTTACTTTATTGATTATTTTCTTAAAAATCCTCTATTATCGGTATATCATATTAAGAATGTTTAAGATTATTACCTTTGCCATATTTAGAATCCTTGCATTATCTTACTCATGTCAAAAAAAAAGGGACGAATGTTTTACAAGACTATATATTCTTGCTCATGATGATATTAATAATGATATTTGTGATTCGTCAATGCTTACAATGATACAATTTTTTTGATATACATGATGAAGTGAGGGGGAGTTTTATTGAATAATTCTCATTACAATAATACACTTGCTTATGGTGAATATCTATATTGAATAATTCTCTTTATTCGTGCTTGAAATGAGGAGGGACTTATTGATTATCTTTATTTCTATCATGTGTACGTGGTTGAATGTCTTTTTCGATTTTTGATGATTTCCATGCTTACTGAATATATTTTAGTACTATCATATGTTAATGATTCATTGTTTATCTTATAAAAGTTGATTTTGATGATTCTTATTGAATATCCCGTATCTTTTGATAATATTCTTGCTTATATTGCTTTATTCTTTAGATTTATGCTTTCTATTCTTTTTTATTACGATAAAAAGGAGGAGATGATTTGAGACGTATTCCAAAGTTATTTTTTGAGCTTATCGTGTTATTTGAATTAAATGGGTGGTTAAGTCATACTTGAGTATATTTGTGTTTTAACTTGGATTATATCATTTGAATAATCTTTTAAATGTACTCATATAGTTAATGAAAACATTGATGTTTTTATTGACATATTTAATGCATGTTCCAAGGGAAAAGTTATTTCCATAACTTTGAAATATTTGTAGTTTTATCGATCATAAAAGAGAAGGAGAATGTTGACTAAATTAACTTCATCTTGATTTTGACAATAATAAAACATATTTGTGTGCTAATTCTTCTTAATAGATTAAGGAAGAGTTCTTATGGATAATGAAAAAAAGAAGAAGAAGAAATTGACTAGAAGGAATCAATGTGGTAAATTTAAATCGACTTAAGTCACTCTTAAGTCAAATCATTTGAAAATTGCAGATCAAGTTCTTATTGTAATTGTAAATGTAATTTGTTGTATTCTAAGAACTTATAATAATCTCTTCAATACCTCCATAATGTCTTAGGAAAATAGTCAAAATTCCAAATTAAATCATTCATCAAAAATATTAAGAAATAGGACTTTACAGGACATTTCAACATATCGAATATATTTCAATATACCAAAATCTAGGTTTACAGAAATTCAAAACCGAGAACTAATTCGACATACCGAATTTGTTTTGACATACCGAATTACTCATGATTTGTAAACAACTGTAAGTCATTCGACATACCGAATTGATTTCGGTCTACCAAATGACTGGCCATTACTAACCGATTGAGTAATGTTATGCACCACACTTTGGTCTACATATACACACCCAACGGCATTCATTTGACACAAGACTCGTTTTTTATTCCTGTTCTTTGAGAGAGATTTCTAAATATGGGATATTCATTTGTTCAATTGTGTATTTAGAAGAGAGAAAAAGAGTTGAGAGTTGTAAATCAATTTCAACAATTGTACAAACTTCTCTGGTTGTAAAAAGGGAAGATTGCGATTTTTGCGAGGTCATAGCAAGGATTTCGTCAAGAAGGTGTGGTGGCAAAATCTTGGGCCGAAATCAAGATGGGATAGGGAAATTCTTGAGAGATTCTCGAAAAATGGACTAAATCGGAGAAATTGAACCACTATAAGTATTTTTTGTCCTCAATTTCTTTTATCCCCTTCCTTGTATACTAGTAGTTTAACATTTAACTTTATTTACTTAAGTTAATTACTTGTGATTGTAAAATAAGTTTTTAATTCCACTGTTATCCTTAAGTTATTTATTTGTCTCATCTAAAGAAACCTATAGATCCTACATCCACCATAAGTTACTTGGTGCCCTTGTAACCTCTAAGGATAGTTCCTACATTATAGATTTTGAGACATCCATCTTCTTTCTGTTTCTATTGTAGATGATAGGTTATACTCTATTGTTGTTAAGGGAGTTGTTCATGCTTCATCGTATTTTCCTCTTGATAAAGTTCTCTATATACTTGATTTTCTGTTAATTTATTATCCATTAGTGCTGTTACCAAAAACTTATCCTATTCAGTAACTTTTTTTTTCTTCAAATCAGTGTATTATTTAGGATTGACATTGGAGAAGAGGATTGATTTGGACTATAAATGCGGTTGTAGATCATACCTACTTGTTTATGATGTGGTTCCCAAGGATTTGTTGTCTACTCTTTCTGCGTAGGAGTTGTCTTTCACTTGGCATTATTGGCTTGACCATCTCTCTTTTCGTAAGCTTCTATAGGTTTTGTTAGAGTATGTAATGGGTTAGTGGTTACGTCTTAATGGGTTATTGGATATCCGTTTAATCTAATATCCTATATACATATAATCACATACTCAATAGAACAACTTTTTCCCTCTTTTATCAATCTATCTCTTCACATAGTACCAGAGCACAGAAAACCCTAAAAAAAACAAAAAATGAAGAGAAAAGAAGTAGCCACCAGCAACCACCCGTTGTCGCCGTCGGACGCCGTCTAGGCCGACGCAGGCCGTTCCAGTCGTCGGAACCCCTCTTTCGGCCTCCCCAAGTGCCATCCAGCCCTCCCCCACCGTCCAGGCCATCGACCGCCATCACCGATGCTGCCAGGGGTCACCGGCGAGTGTGTTGCCGCCGATGATGCCCTAGTCTTCTTCCCTTCTATCTGAAAGGACAGTTTAGCCCTTCCCGTGTGACGTAGTTGCAATGTTGGCCATGTTCTAGGCCTCTTCGAGTCTCCGGTCTTCGTTATATGTGGATACGTTACATCCACGTTTTTGATGAGCAATCCAATTCACCGTTGTTATTTTCAGACCATTTTCTTAACTATTTTTCAGTAATTTTTCAGTCAGAATGGCATCTCGTGACTCGTTTGTCAAGAATATGAGTGACACATCTAAGAAGCTTTCTGGATCCAACCACATCCTATGGTCCCAAAGCTTTGAAACATTCGTTCTAGTCCACAGAAAATTGAAGCATCTCACCCACCCTCCTCCTGAAATTAAATCAGATCAGTATGAAGATTGGCTTGCCGATAACGTTACTGTTATTACATGGATGACAAATAACATGGAACCTTCAGTTACACATTGTATTATTCTATTGAGGCCTGCAAAGAAGATCTAAGACACTCTATGCCTCACTTATGGCCACGAGAAGAACATATCTCGTGTCTGCGAGATATATAAACAGATCTTTACTCTTCGTCAATAAAATCAGACCGTTTAACAGCACTTCACTACCCTCCGAGTATTATTGGACGAGTTAGATGTATATTAACCATTGACAGTGGATATCACTAGACTCTGCCAGCATAGGGAGGAGTTAGCAGTAGCAGCCTATCTTTCCAGTCTGAACTCGGATATTAGCTCTCAGATTCGAAGTCAGGTTTTAAGAGCTGACAGTGTTCTTGACTTACAGACGACCTTTGGCAAGATTCTCCAAGTATCTACAGCATCAACTCACCCCGTGTCTGAGCCCTCTGCCATGGCAGTCACACGGAGTCGTGGACGTGACAGTTCTAAAGGAGGAGGTCGTGGACTAGGTGATACAGGTGGATGTCCATGGTGTTCACATTGCGACAGACAGGGACACAAGATTGAGAAGTTTTAGGATATTATTGGTCGACCACAGACAACACATGTTACCACCGAGTCATCCATTGTTACAACTACTACTGAGGAACAGACCTTTACCATTTCACAACCAGATTATGAGCAGCTTCAACAAATAAAGATCACAAACTCTACTGCTACGACTACATATTCTAGCTCCTCAGGTACTAGTGTCTTCCTTACATCTAGGGACTCTTCCTAGATCATTAATTCCGGTGCCTCCTCACACATGTTAGGTACACGCAGTTTATTTACTCAATTGTCCCAGTTATCTATCTGTACTGTGACTATTGCTGATGGTCGAACCTGTCCTGTGTCTGGTGAAGGGGTGGTACACACCTCTTCCCAACTGTGTCTTGAGAAAGTTTTTTTTGTTCTTGATTTTTCTGTCAATTTACTCTCAATTAGCGCCATTACAAAGTAATTATGTTGTTCAGTTGCATTTTTCCCTTTCCATTGCATTTTTCAGGATTTACAGACAGGAAGAAGGATTGATTTGGACAATGAGCGCGGCAATAGAATTTACCTGTTAGTTTGTGATGATATACCTTATGAATTAGTTGCTCTGACGTCTTCCTCTGAGTCGTCTTCCTAGTGGCATTATCAATTGGAACATCCATCTCATCAGAAACCTTAATAAACACTACCTTAACGGTCAGTTTCTCAGTTTGAGTGTGAGTCATATTAGTTAGGGAAACATCCTCGTGCTTCTTTTAAAAGGTAACGTCTTGTGTCTACTACTACTGCATTTAAATTAGTCCATTGTAATGTCTAGAGTCCATCTAGAGTTCCATTTGTGTCAGGACATAAGTATTATATGGTATTTGTAGATGATTTTTTCAGAGCTTCATGGGTCTACTTGTTGAAAGATCGTACTCAAGTTTATGATGTACTCTGTAATTTTTTCAATGAAATAAAAAATCATTTTGGTGTTATTCCGAAATTTTTGCAAACTGACAATGCCCTTGAGTTAATACAATCCAGGATTGATTCTTATTGTTCTTCCTTGGGTGTTATACATTAGACTTCTTGTCCTTATACCTCATAGCAAAATGAGGTGGCCGAACATAAGCATCAACACATTCTTGATGTCACCCGCACTCTCATGGTCCACATGAATGTCTCAAAACAGTTGTGGTCTGATGCTGTACTTCCAACCACTTATCTCATTAACCACATACCTTCTACACCGTTGGGAGGTGAAGTTCCAGTTTGTCGCCTCAAACTTAAGTCCGTCTTGTTTAGTCTGACACCTCGTGTTTTTGGATGCGTAGCGTTTGTTCAAGACCTTTCCCTTGGTTTAGACAAACTATCCCCACGCTCTATCAAGTGTGTTTTTGTTGGATACTCGTGGACTTAAAGGGGATATCGTTGTTTTCACCCTCCAACAAAGCGATACTATGTGTCTGCTAATGTCACATTCTTTGAGTTAGAACCGTACTACAATGTCTCCACCTGTCTGTTTCCATTTCTTCTGTTGTTGAGATACAGGATATTGACACTCAGATGCCACCTACACTTACTGTGCCACCAACACCTACTCGTCCCTTGTAAGTTTATTAGCAACGACAGCGTGCTCCAGTACCTCCCACCAATGAACCATCCTCCTTTGCTGATGCAGATCCATCCATCACATCCTCAGACTTACCTATTGTACTTCGGAAAGGTATTCGATCTTCCACTGCATATTCCATTTCTCATTTTGTTTCACATAAGTCTCTTCACCCTCGATTCCGTAGTTTTGCTTTGCCTCTTTTTTCCCAGTCTATTCCCAGGACCTATCAGGAGGTACTTTTCCTTCCTCATTGGAAGACTGCTATGGATGAAGAGATAACTGCACTCAATAGTTGTGGCAGGTAGGAGTTAGTGGCCTGAACTGTTGGGGCTACAGTAGTCTCCTGTAAATCGATTTATACCATCTAGTACACTGCAGATGGCCACATTGATAGATACAAAACCAGGCTCGTGGCTCGAGGCTTCACTCAGACGCATAGGATTGATTATGAGAAAACTTTTTCTCCAATTGTCCGCCTCAATTTGAGTAGAGTTCTTCATTCTCTTGCACTGAACCACTCGTGGGATCAGTGTCAACTGGATGTAAAGAATGTTTTTCTCTATGGTGATTTGACTGAGTCTGTTCTGATAGAACAGTCTTCAAGATATGCTACTTAGGGGGAGGATCGTGTGTGCAGACTCAAGAAAGCTATCTATGGCCTTAAGCAAAGCTCCAAAGCATGGTATGAGAAGTTTAGTCAGGTGGTTTTTGCTAATGGATTTCAGCAGTGTGCAGTAGACCACTCAGTGTTTTACAAACATACAGATCATGAGTGTGTTATCCTGGCTGTCTATGTGGATGATATATTGGTGACTGGCAGCGATGCACAGGGCATTAAGGAAATAAAGACGCACCTTCATAGTCACTTTGTGACAAAGGATATGGGGAAGCCTCGTTACTTTCTTGGGATAGAGTTTGCCTATGCACAGGACAAGATGACGTTGTCACAGAGAAAGTATGTGTTAGACCTCCTATAGGAGATAGGTCTTTTGGGATGCAAACCAGAGAACACATTTATTGAGTAGACACCAACTTTTTGGAATAGTAGTTCAAAGTTGCTTGAGGATCCTAGTCAGTACAGGAGATTGATTGAGAAACTTATCTATCTGACTGTGACTTGATCGGATATTTCGTATGCAGTCAGTCTGTTGAGCCAGTTCATGCATGAGCCTATGAGGGTGCACTGAATGGGTGCTTTGCGAGTTCTACCTTATGTAAAAGGTGCTCTAGGTAAAGACCTGGTCTACAGGAACTATGGTCACATCAGGATTATGACATACTTAGACTCATGACATGCATGTGATAGAAGGGACAGGAAGTCCACATCTGATTTCTGTACATATTTGGGAGGAAATTTGGTCACATGGCACAGTAAAAAGCAGAATGTAGTGTCAAGATCCAGTGTAGAGGTAGAGTACAGGTCTATGACGTAAACATGTGAGATGATGTAGAAAAAGTCATTGTTAGAGCAACTTGGATTTGATGTCGACACACCTATGTCTATGAGGTGTGACAATCAAGTAGTTATCTTTATTGCAAATGACCCCACCTTCCATGAGCGAACAAAGCACATTGAGGTGGATGGTCACTTCGTGAGGGACATGGTCATGCAAGGAGTCATCTTTACTCCTTATACACAGTCTTCAAACCACCTAGCAAATATCTTTACAAAGGAATTAAGTGTGGGGGTATTTGAATCTCTATGTAACAAGCTGAGCATGATTGATATGTATGCTCCAACTTAAGGGAGAGTGTTAGAGTATGTAATGGGTTAGTGGTTATGTCTTAATGGATTATTGGATATCTGTTTAATCTAATACCCTATATATATGTAATTACATACTCAATACAACAACTTTTTCTCTCTTTTATCAATCTATCTCTTTACAGGTTTCATCATAATTGTTACTTAAGTTTGTTTATTGTGAGTCATGTCTATTAGGTAAGCATCATCGTACTACTTATCGTCGTCCGTTTAAGTGTGTCAGTAATAGTCCTTTTCATTTGATTCATTATGATATCTGGGTCTTCGTATTGCATCAGTCTCTGGGTTTCGATATTACATTGTATTTATTAATGATTATTCATAGCATCCTACCTCATTAATAGAATGCCTTCCTCTGTTTTGTTTGATGTGGTTCCATTTAGTAGACTGTGTCCTGACGATGTTTTGTATCATCTACCTCCTTATGTATTTGTTATGTTCAAGACCTTTCTCTTGGACTTGACAAACTCTCACTCAAGTCTGTCAAATGTATATTCTTGGGATATTCTCAGACTCAAAAGGGATATCACTATTTTAATCCAACTACTTGACGTTATATTATATCAAGTGATGTTACCTTTAGTAAGTCTACATCGTTTTTTAGGTCATCTTCTCATCCTGAGTCTCCTACTATGGTCCCTCTTTCCATTGAAGATTCAATTTCTAATGGTACATATAGTACTCCTATGGCTTTTACTTGTCCATTATAGGTTTATTCATGTCACATGGGGCAAACTCTTCCACATTCATTATCAATTGATTCCTCTTCCATGTTAGTAGGTCCAACTCCCTCTAATTTAGATATTTCCATTGCTCTTCATCGATGTAAGCGATCCGTTACTACTCATCTTATTTCTCATTTTGTTTGTTATAATTGTCTTTACCACACCTTTCATCAATTTGCCTTACCTATCTCCTCTGTGTCTATACCCAAGAACTACAAAGAGACTATTACCATTCCAAAGTGGCAAGCTGCCATGGACGAAATGAAGGCATTGAAGCCACGTGATACACGATCTCTGGTTCCCCGTCCAATCAATGCTTCCATTGTTGGCTGTAAATAGGTTTACACTATTAAGTATAAACCAAATGCCTCAATGGATCAATAGAAAGCATGCCTGGTGATACGTGGATTTGCATAAACATTTACTATTTATTATGCTGAAACTTTCTCTTCCATTGCTCAGTTGATTTTCATTCGTGTATTGCTCTCCATTACTATAAATCAGTCTTGGATGATATATCAACTTGATGTCAAAAACACCTTCCTCTATGGTGATCTTAGAAAACATGTTCTAATGAAGCAACCTCCTAGTTTTGTTGCTCAAAAGGAACATATTGTTTGTCATCTCAGAAAGGCAATTTATGGTCTCAAGTAGAGTCCCAGAGCATAATGTGACAAGTTCAGTGACATTCTTATGACAAGAAGTTTTTTAAGATGTGTAGTTGATCACTCTATATTTATCAAGAGACACACCATTAATAGTGTTATTCTAGTTATATATGTTGATGATATACTATTAACCGGTAGTGAACTATTAACCGGTAGTGATACAATAGGAATCATGGAGACAGATGAATATATGAAAAAATATTTTACCACAAAAGATATGAACAAGCCTAGATACTTGACATAGAGTTCATGTATGGTAAAGACAAGATGTTACTATTATAGATGAAATACGTTCTAGATCTTCTCGAAGAGACGAGACCGTTGAATTGTAAATTATAAAACACTCACATTGATCAAAATCTTGATTTGTGGAACAGTACTTCTGAATTATTTGAAGATGTTGGACGATATAAGAGGCTCATTGGGAAGTCTTGACTGTCACTTATCTAAATATTTCTTATGCAGCTAGGTTTCTCAGTCAATTTATGCATAAATCCTGGATGGTACAATGAAAAGGGACACTACATGTACTGGCTACATTAAGGGCACACCAAGAAAAGGTTTTATTTATCAAAATCATGGACATATTAAAATTAAAGCCTACTCTAATTCTAGTTATGTAGGAAACAAGGGAGACATATTATACCCATGTTGGGAGAATTAGGTTACTTAGAAAAGCAAGAAACAAAATGTAGTATTTAGGTCCAATGCAAAGGTTAAATACAAATCCATGGTACAAACCACTTGTAAAATGATTTGATTTAAGTTTCTTCTGACAAAGTCAGGCATACTCGTGCAAACTGCTATGCCTATTGTTAATGTTATATATTAGAATCTCTTTGTTATTAGAGTCTAGCTTAGACTTGTGGATAAACGGATATCCATTGATGTTAAAGTATCTTATATTCATTTACATATGTGTAATCCATGTGTTATCAAATAATACAATCTTATTATTCACTTCCACATGGTACTAAAACCCAGGGAGAAACCCTAGGCATCCATCCACCACCACCACCACCAACCCCTTCCACCAACACCACCCACCTCCCTAACCACTCCACAACCTTTTCCTCTTCCAGCCCTAGTAGACCCGTCGAAAGGCCCAACCGAGCCTTTTAGGCATGTCGAAAGGACCAGCTGGCCCTTCCAGACCTGCCGCCAACACCAACTAACCCTTCCAAGTCCGTCAACACCCTTAGCTGGCTTCTCTAGGCAAGTTAGCAGCCCTAGTCAAGCCTTTCAAGCCCACCGTGTAATGTCCACACCTGCACAGGCTAACGAAAGCCACAACAAAGGCTACGTGTAGGCGTAAACATCACGAATAGATAAAAGAAACCAATACTAAACCAAAATATTCATTATATTGCTGAACTCTTGTCTATTACATAACTATTACATGATTTGAAAGAAACAACAATGCTAAATTAAGATACTCTAGGTCCCATGTGTATTTGGATGAACCGTGCAATGTGTCATGCAAATATCCTAAGAATACTTTTCTAATTACTTGCATTAAACAAAAACATGGTAAGAGTTTAAGTAAACCTAGTATGCATGTGGGGTTTCTAATCTAACACAGACTTATGACAAAATAGTAATTTATATGTTTTCACTTTCATTTCCATTCAGTCTTTTAGTGGATTCCTTGGACCACCCACCGCTAACATGACGCGATCTTTCAGCTGACATATAATCCATCCTCACTCCCATTATTACATATTTTAATTTACTCTTTATTCATTAGTGAGGATCTCGTATACCAACTTGTGTCAGTCAGTAGACATCAGATCTGAGTTTTGTGGTCTTATCATTGCCACTAGATCCACATAAGATCCAATACTAAACCTCGTCAGGCTAGTACATCTCCCGTAGGGTCATTACTCCGAAGATTCATATGCCAAAACTCAGTTCTCTTTCTTTCGTATCTTAATGTGAGAGACTTGTACTTTTTATCATTTTTATCAAATTAAACTAATCTTTAATTCTTTAATAATGAAAAGACTTGGTTGCAAAATTTTCCTTATTTGTATAATAACAAAAGGTATAAGAAATCTTATGTAATTTTCTCCTAAGTCTAAGTCCATGATGTAACTACAAAATCTTAGCTACATTGAAATTGATAATTATTTTAGAAACATCACGACTTTATTTACGACCTAAATGCAAATAAGATAACATGGCAGAAAAATATGACATGGCAATTAATATAAGGACTTTCCGGGAATATGTACAAATTCAATCAAAAACTGTAAAATATCCAACCTTCAGAAATAAAACTAAAATTTTGAGTTGATTCGTAATTTCTCCTACAATCATATATCTTGCCTTTAATTCTAAGTAATTCATGTGATTATCAAAATCTTATCAATACTTTATTCCATAACTTATCAAGGATCTAGGTGCAATTTCTAATAAGTGCCTAAAAAAAACTATCACTTCAAACATTCCATATAAGGGCATCTTCGTAAATGTGAAATTTTAAATCAAAGAAACGCAATTATTCCATTCTACCATTCATTTATCATTTTTATCTCCAAAACTTGAGTATTGTAATTAATAAGAAGTTTGTGGTTGTTTCTATAAATTAAAGCAAAAGTAAAATCCCAAATCAAATTTAAATACCAAAATCTAATAACTTAAGGTAAAAACTGCAAATGTCTAGAACCATTCCACTAGTCAAAAACAACAACACTATTCATTTATTTACTTCACAACCAACCAAACAAAAAAAATCAAAATACTATTCATCTTCTTCCTCCTCCGAACTCCTCCCTGAATCCAAAAGAAAACCAGATCTGAACCCAACAAAACACCTACATACACACATACCTATTCCAATGGTTGTTTCTTCTCATCAGTGAGCTCCTCTGGTGGCGCACGGTCGATGGCAACCTCCGATAACCCCTTCTCCCTCTCACACAGATTTCTCTCCTCTCTTTCCCTCTCAACACATGACCACTACTAGTGAAGATCTAACCTATTTATAGGCTTTACGGCATCCTTCCAAACCAACGCCTCTTCCTCATCCACCGACGTCAACACCTCGACTTCCGACGTCGCCCCAACACCCACCGACTCCTCAGCTTTTGACGCTCCTCTTCGCGGCCACTGCAACAAGGTCTACCCTTACACGCCGCTATCCATAGCCAACCATCGTAGCCCCACCGACGCCCACTGCAGGCCCTTTCAAGCCCTTTTATGCCACACTTGAGGATCATGGTTATGTTGTAGGTTGTCCAAGAAATCTTTTTTCTTCTCCATTTGTGTATGGATATGTGATATCTATACGTGTTTGTGCCTTTGGACAGTGTATTTGTGTTACTGGGTGGTATTTGTGCAATTTTCAAATGATTTGTGCAACAAATCAATCATTGTTTCATATTGTTTGTGACCAATAAAATTAGTCTACTATGGTTGCATCCTCTTCACATGGTCATGGGTTTGTAATATGAGGAGGTTGGGGTGGTTCCTGTTGTCAACATTGTAGGAATCTAGAGCATCATTCTGAGAAGTGCTGGAACAAATTTGACAAGTCACAGCAGACAAATGTCACTACTACCATCACTACTACTAAGTCATCTTCTAAGGCGGCTACTATCACTTCTACTGATCAAACTGTCACCATATCTCAAGTTGACTACAAGCAATTTCTACAACTTTAAGCCACTATAGCTTATGCTTCCTCTTCAAGTACAAGTAACGTTATGTTCTAGCGACAATTTTTGGGTTATAGACTCTAAAGTCTCCTTCCACATGTCCGGTATATGTGACCTTTTTACCCATTTGTCTAGCCTCTCTTATATTTCCATTGTGACGATTATCGATGGCCGTTCATGTTCTGTTTATGGAAAAGGAGTTGTTCAAGACTTGTCTCAGATCAAATTGGATAATGTTCCTTATATACCTGACTTATTAGTAAATTTGTTATCCATTAGTACCATTACCACACAATTAATGTACACTATGTCTTTTTTTCCTTTTCATTGTACTTTTCAAGATTTGCAAATTGAGAAGAGGATTGATTTAGATCGTAGGCGTGGAGACGACATGCACTTGCTTGTTCGAGACAAGATTCCACGTAAACTAATGACATTCGTGTCTACGTCAGAGTCGTCTGTCTTATGACATTATCATCTTGATCATCCGTCATATCAAAAACTCTAACAAGCACTTCCATAGTTTTCTATGTCTCTATTTGACTATAAATCTTGTCAATTGGGTAAACACCATCGTGTTACCTGTAGACGTCTATGGTTAGTGTCGAGAGTTTATTTGATTTGGTTCATTGTAATATTTAGTGTTTGAATCATGTTTAGTCAGTGTCGAGTCACAGATATTATATTATTTTTATGAATGACTACTCTTGTGCATCATGAATTTATTTGTTGAAAGATCGTCTTCATGTTATGCTGGTAGTTAGACAATTTTTAGCAGAAATAAAAAATCAGTTCTCAATTACTCTAAAATGTTTACACATTGACAATGCTATGAAATTTGTTCAAAATGATTTTCAGTCTCTTTATGCATCCTTAGGCATAATACATCAAACCATATATCCATATACTTTACAACAAAATAGTGTGACAGAAAGAAAACATCGACATATCTTAAATGTTGCCTATACTATTATGTTGCAAATGAATGTGTCAAAATACTTGTGATCTGATATAATTCTCATTGCAACCTATCTAATAAATAGGATACCGACCATACCTTTAAACAGTAAGATACTATCTGATGACTCTATGCTAATTCTAAGTTATTCTCCTTGCCACCTCGAGTATTTAAATGTGTTACTTTTGTTTAAGATCTCTATAAGTTGCCTCCTAGGTCCATTAAGTGTGTCTTTGTTAGACACTCTCGCATGCAAAAGGAGTATCGCTGTTTCCATCCTCCGACTAAGAGAAAATGTCAACTTCTTTGAGACTTAGATTTGCTTTAAGTCGAATTGGGTCTAGTTCGATTGTATTCCCTTACTCCTGTCCTTATAGAAAGTTAGTTTGAAATTGTAAACAATAAAGAACATCGTCCACTGTACGTTTATCGTCGCCATTAGCAGTTACCTCTGCTCTCTCCAACTGAACCATCTTCAACCACAACTGTAGATTAAAACACTCTAGACTCGACCACGTCAGAACTTAACTTGTCCATTGCACAACGAAAGGATAAAAGATCTTCCACTATCCATCCTATTTTTAATTTTGTGTCCTATGATAATTTTCACCCTGCCTCTTGCAATTTTGCCTTGTCTCTTTCCTCTAAGTTTATACCCATGAACTACTAGGAAACTATTAGAATACCACATTGGAAAGCTACAATGGATGAAGAGATGAAAGCATTGAAATCACGTGGTACCTAGGAACTTATGACCTATCCTGTAGGAGCAAGCATAGTCACTTGTAAATGTATATATACTATGAAATACAAATCAAATGGCTCCGTCGATCGCTACAAGGCTCACCTAGTGATTCGTCGTTTCTCACAGACATATGACGTTAATTATGCTGAGGCCTTTTCTCCTATGGCTTATCTCAATTTTATCTGCATGCTGTTGTCCGTGACCATTAACTAGTGATGGGAGTTATTACAGTTGGACATCAAGAATGCATTGTTATATGGCAATTTAATAGAGTAAATGTTTATGAAGCAACCTCTAGGATACATTACTCAATGAGAGAATAAAGTGTATATACTCAAGAAGGCTATTTACGAACTTAAGCAAAGTCTACAAGCATGATTCGAGAAGTTCAGCAAAATAATGACAGATGGTGGATTTCACTGGTGTGTTGTAAACCATTCCATGTTCTACAGGAAAATGAGTAGTAATTGTGTGATTCTTACGGTTTATGTTGTTGACATTTTATTAACAGTAAGTGATGTTGTTGTCATTTCTAACATCAAGGAATACTTGAGGAGATATTTTGTCACAAAACCCCTATTTCGATAAGAATAAGTCCTAGAATAAATCTAGAATAGGAATTACTATTACGTTTAGTTGTGTAAAAATCAGAATAAACTCGGAATAATAATTCCTATTCTAATTTACTTATTTCAAAATAACTATTCTGCAGGAATGATAAAAGAAAGTTATTCTGCTAAGTTATTCTGATACACATGTGTATATAGTGTGTTTTTTTAAATTTAAAAATTAATACATATATAATATGATGTATACATACTTTAAATTAGGTATATATCTTAATAATCAAATTGAGTTTACTTGTTTCTACTTATTCCTACTTTTTTTTATTCTACATCCAAAGAGAGGCCAAAGATATGGACAAGCGTAAGTATTTCCTAAGCATTGAGTTTACTTATTCCAAGGGGAAGATGTGTTTGTCACAAAGGAAATCTACACTTGATTTATTACAGGAGACAGGTTTCATAGGTTGTAAACCGAAGAGTACGTCTATAGAGCCTTGTCCATTCTTCTAGGACAGTTCCACAAAGCTTCTAGAAGACCCTAAACGGTACAAATGTCTGATTGGAAAGCTGATTTACTTATCAATCACGAGACCACATATAACTTATGTTGTCAACCTTTTCCGTCAATTTATACATGAACTCAAGATAATCCATTGACTAAGAAGACTGATGTATAAGGAGACATAGTCATTTGCATATTGACTATGTTAAGGGTACTCCCTACCAATGGACTCACCTATGTTAAAGGATGCTCCAAGGAAAGTCATGATTTATAAGAGATATAGTCATTTGTAGATTGAAGCTTATTTTGATTCGGACTATGTAGGTGACAGGAGTAATAGGAAGTTTACCTCAGGTTTTTACACATATGTTGAGGACAATCTGATAACATGACGTAGTAACAAGTAGAACGTGGTATCCAGGTCTAATAACTAAGGCAGAGTATCGCTCTGACTTAAATTGTTTATGAGATGATTGGCTTAGATCTCTTATAAGCGAGCTTTGTTTCGCTATTTAGACTCCAATGGCCATGCACTATAATAATTAAGCTGCAATCTTTATAACCAACAATCCTATTTTTCGTGAGCGAACTAAACACATTGAGGTGGATTATTACTTTGTTCATGACATAATGATGAAGGAAGCAATCTCTACACCCTACACTTAGCCTTCAAAACAACTTGCAGATATATTTACCAAAGATTTGAGTACTGGAGTATTTAAAACTCTTTATACTCCAGTTTAAGGAGAATTGTTAGTGTTATATGTTAGAGTCTCTTTATTATTAGAGTTTAGCTTAAACTTGTGGGTAAAAGGACATCTATTTGTGTTAAGGTATCAAATACTCACCTATATATAAGTAATCCATGTGTTATCAAATAATACACTCTGATTATCCACTTCCACATCTATGTATTATGATAACCAAGTAACCATATTCATTACGAGTAACTCTATTTCCTATGAGAGGACAAAGTATATTAAAGTTAACTATCACTACATGCGGAACACAGTTATGAAAGGGATCATCTCAACTCTACATGTTTGATCATCTGATTAGCATGCAGATATCTTTACCAAGGATCTAACTCCAGGTGTTTTTAAGGGTCTTTATAATAAACTAAGCATGATTATATATGTTCCAATTTAAAGGGGAGTGTTATGAGACAATATATATGTTCCAATATATATGACACAATAAATTATTAATAATTATACAAGTTAGAGTAGATAGATTCTTTTATAAATCTTTATGTTATCTATTAATGAAGTTACTTGTAGGACAAGTATGTGTACTCCTATATATAGGAGATTGTAATGTCTACCTAAGACATATATATGAGTTCTATTCTCTACCTATTCTAATAGATATTATATATGCCTTTGTTGTTTTAGTCATCTAAGTTAGCAGTACTTTTACATGGAACGATATCACAAAATTTTTTTTTTAAAGGTGAACAAAAGTAACTCAAGTCAAAGGTTTCATACACAAAGTTTACATAAGTGAATTGCCCTTGTAGCAGTTTACTTCACCTAAGATGGAGAGTGGCACTCACCTTGCCAATGTCGGTACTAAGAGGCTTAGATGTGAGAGCAAATCTTACCAATTTGTCTTTGTAATCGGTTACTTCACCTAAGATGGAGAAAGCCACTCCCTCCATGCCCATTCAGTACATAGAGGCTTAGATTTGGGAGCAAACCAGACCAATTTGAACTCTTCAAGACAGTCCAATTTATAGTCAAGACAAATTAACAATCTGGGAAAATCATAACCTTAATAGGTGAAGTTTTGTTTTCTTTGTTGTTTTTGAATTATCTTGATCCATCAGAATTAAAATGTTCTTTAACAGACACCAAATTATATAGACTATTACCTCTGGTGAGTTTATCATCTCTGCTGAGTATTACCTTAGGTGTATTATCTGGTTGGGTTGGGTCAGTGTTAAGGTAAATCCTAACCCTAACACAAAGATGGACTGAGATGGAAATCGACTTTAACCCTATAGGTCAGAATTGGGTTTCATGTTGTTGCTTGAACTTATCCTAATCCTCAATGGTTTGAACAGAAGGTGGTACTGGTCAAGACAGATTGACACATGTTGGAGACGTATCATAAAGGAACATTCATATTTTTGTGAGGCAGCATTCTAAAACATTATAGTTTAATGTATTGCGTTAGATTTCCTTATAACTTGGGAAAAAAAATTTGCATTGGTTGTATTTAAACCAACAAAATATTTGAACAAGTGGCTAACTAAGAAAGTAGAAAGGCAATAGCTTGTTTTGTTTCAATAGCACGATATCACACCACTTAACAACAATAGAAGTAGCAAAAATACATCTCAGTTTGCTAATATATTGTTGCATATAGTGTACATGTACCCTAATTACAAATTAGATCAGGATCATGTCAAAATGCAAAATATCAGTCTTAGTCGGGCTTGGATTAGGGCATCAAAGTGCATACCTTGACCCACCCTATAAAAGGTATGTATATAAGATTTTACAGATCACACCCTACATGCACTATTGGTTCAATACCAAATCAAAAAATGGGTCCAGAACTCCAGATCAGTTACAGGTTATGTATCAAAGTAACAGACCTATGCATGATGGCTAGATCTAGTACCAAGTTGGAGGACAAGTCCTTTGCCGACACTATATGTGACTTGGATCCAAAATCTCACTTGAAATTGCACATACATCTTTTCACTTCATCAGATTATGGTGTGACATCATTTCACTAACACACTTGATAGCTAAGTCAGTCATCATACAGTCCCAAGATTCACGACCACACATATTAACATGAAGATTGTTGTGCGTCAAAGGGTTGGTTGACCATGAAGGAAAAGAAAAATATGGTTTCAGATGGCACAGCAAAGAATGAACTTTCAGAACTAGTTCATTATTTAACATGTCACCCAAGACATGCCATCTTAAATTTGTGAAATAAGCAGACAGTAAACACCTACATTAACGATGTGCCACAATTCCAATAAAGGATGTTCTTTGAAGCTTTAAAAATATTTGCCGAAACTGATGCTTACAATAGCAAAGTAAAGAAAGATGAATCGTTTGTTTTTTAACTGCACACATGGTGGAACAAGTCAATTCAAAAATGTCATATACATTTTATTGTTTGAATAGAAACATGAAAAACAAATTAAGAGAAAAAAGTCTTATGAAATTTCACTTGATGAAAATTATTTGTAATTGAAATAGTTGGGTAGAGCTGGTGTGCTTACTTTGCCGAGAAATTGTGCATGCCTTAATATAGGATGCTCCTTACGGAACTTTATTATCTCTGCGAAAAATCTAAATTGACTTCCTTTTCTTGATTCCAGCTGCTTTTATGTACATGTCATCAGACTATATTATTTAAAAGTGTAAAAAAACACATGAACCAAGAGACACATTACCTGGCCCCATTGAAAATGATTCAGAGCAGTATCATGTCCATAGCTGTTGTTGTTTCCAAAGCGCGTATGGGCATATTCATCTCCCATCAGCATCATAGGAGTTCCCTATTGGAGTGTGTAAATAAGTGAACAGATACTAATGATACATCAAAGCAGGCTGAGATATTGTTTTGAAACAGCCAAGTCTACAATACTCAAAACTTGCTATTAGATTACTTAAGAAACTTTCCTCAAATCAATTTTTTTGAGCTGTCAGAAATATTTTTTTATTAAAAAATAGAAAACTTCAATCCAAGTAATTGCTATCATCAGGAGACCATTCAAGAACAAGCTTGATCACTTCGCCTCTAAATGTATCCAAGTTTACGAAGGAATTTCTGAAGATTTCTGATACCTCTCCAGCCATCTCAACCACCAAATGGCTTGAGGAATAGTCAACCATAAGCTCTTTTGACATCCCCCAACCACACAGGCTGATAACCAACCTGACCAAAAGAGCTCCCAATCACGAGACAGCCTAGCATGAGCAAATCGTCTTCCAACCAACAACCGAACTGCACTAAACCAGTAGATGCCACAAGTTCTCCTCAACAACACGAAGGAGTCGACAACAAAAACAAAACAAAGTGAATATCTACTCGCTAATCAAATTTATTCTGACATGAAACCATAAGCAGAAAAAAAAACAGTTGATGTAGATTTACCACTAATTTCCATGTAATACCAACAATAATAATGTTAAAGTATACTCTTATTGAGTATATGGGTTATTGGATATCCATTTAGACCCCTTAACCCTCTATATATATGTAACTCTCTCTATGCAATATAAGTCTTATATTTTTTATCACTCAATAATAACATGGTACCAAAGCACAGGCTTAAACCCTATCCTCCACCTCCACCCTCAGCCGCCAACCAGCCCACCTTGTCGGAGCCAACGTTGATGTCGTCGGAATCGTCGCATGCCGAGCTTCCAACATCGCCGCCGGCCAGCAGATGGATCCTTCAGCCCTCCCACTGCCTCCTCTTCTCTCTCCAGCCCCTCCAGCTGGCCTAGCAACCGTCGCCGGCCAGTCCTGTAGCCACCGGCAAGGTTTTCAGCGACCCTAGTCTCACCAGAGGGCCATCCAGCCTAGTTTTGCCACCGTTTGACGTCCAGATCATGCCTTAGACCTTCTCTAGTCTTGTTTCTTGTCTGTGAGTGTAGATACGTGAAATCCACACAATTTTGTGCCTCTAGACTGTGTATTAGTGTTTTCGATGGTGTGTTTTGCTGTGTTTCCGCCCCATACAAGTAAAATCAGATCGTTATCTCCTCTGTCTTGCAAAATCAGACCGTATATAAATCTTTTTTTATCATGGTTCTACGTGAATCACTGATCAAACACCTTAGTGGCACTTCAGAAAAGTTAAATGACAAAAACTATCTACTTTTGACACAAAGTTTTGAGACTTTCATCATTGCACATCCGAAAATAAGCCACCTTACCAAGTCTCCACTGGATAGTAAGGATGTGACTTATGACGACCGATTTACACATGATGCCGCCATTGTTTTATGGATGGTCAATAGTATGGAGCCTACTGTAGCTAGAGGAGTTATAATATTATAACCTGCCAAGAAAATCTAGGATACTCTGCATCTCACTTATGGTCACGAGAAGAATATATCCAGAATTTTCGAGGTATATGAGTAGCTATTCACTTTTTGTCAAGGGGATTGTTCTGTTCCAGAGCACTTTACATTACTGCATTCTTTACTAAACGAGTTTGAGGTGTATCAACCCTTGACGACTGACATTACATAGATGAATAGTATCTAAAAGAGCTTGCAGTGACTATTTATCTCTTTAGTCTGTTTCTGAACTCAGTTCTCAAATCAGAAGACAGATCCTAGGGGCAGACAATGTGTCATATTTGCAGACTACCTTTGCTCGGATTTTCCGTATTTCCACAACCACTCCTTCTCCTATTTCAGATTAGTCTGCTATGACCGCCACACGTGGGCAAGGGCGTGATGGTTCTCAAGGTCGTGATCGTACAGATTCTGGAAGACGACCTTGATGCACCCATTGTGATAGGACAGATCATTGTATTGAGCGATGTTAGGACTTACATGGTCGACCCTCGTCTTCTTCGTGTGCACATGTCATTACAGAGTCTATACCAACTACTTCCACAAGTGAAGAACAGACAATCACCATCTCACAGGCTAATTATGATAAGTTCCAACAGCTATAGGCCACTGACTCCACCACCACTACCTCCTATTCCACTTCCATAGGCACTAGTGTTCACCTAGCCTTCAGGAATTCCTCCTGGATAATTGATTCCGGTGTTTCTTCCTATATGTCAGGTACAAAAAACTCTTTTTATTCGTCTATCATAATTGTTTGATATTAGATCTGTAGCCATTGCTGATGGTAGGTCTTATCTAGTTTTTAGAGAAGGAATTGTGCAGGCCTCTTTCTAGCTCTCTCTTGATAAAGTTTTATATGTGACTGATTTTCCTGTAAATCTTCTTTCCATAAGTGTCATTACCAAACAATTGTTTTGTTGTGTGACCTTTTTCTCTTGTCACTGTACTTTTCAGGATTTACGGACGAAGAAGAAGATTGGTTTGAGTCGTGAGCATAGAAATGATATGTACCTGCTGGTTAGTAATGAGATATCTTAGAGATTAGCGTTTGTAGCGTCCACTTCAGAGCCGTCTTTACTGTAGCACTACCGGTTGGATCACATTTCACACAGAAAACTATAACAAGCCTTGTCATGGGTAACTGTTTCCCAATTTGAGTGTGAGTCGTGTCAGTAGGGAAAACATCATCGTGCTTCTTTTAGACAGTTACGTCTTACGTCCAGTTCTACCTTGTTTGAGTTAGTGCATTGTGACATCTAAGGTCCCTCTAGAGTCTCGTCTGTGTTAGGTCACCAATATTATATTGTTTTTGTTGATGATTTCTCTAAGGTGTCTTGGGTCTATCTATTAAATGACCGTACTCATATTTTTAATGTACTAAAGGCTTTTATTTCAGAAATGAAAAATCAATTTGACATTACTCCCAAGTGTTTGCATACATATAATGCATTAGAGTTTGTTCAAAACAAAGTTGAATCTTATTGTGCATCTCTTGGCATCATACAGCAAACCACGTGTCTTCACACTTCCCAACAAAATAGGGTGACAACGTGTAAGCATAGACACATCCTTAATGTCACATGAACCATCATGCTAAACATGAAGGTTCCTACACACTTACGGTCTGATGCGGTCCTTACTGCCACCTATCTCATCAACAGAATGCCTTCCACACCTTTTGGAGGGGGGGGGGGGGAATTCCCCTTTAACGTCTTCAGAAAGATGCCACCTAATTCTCCTTGTCACCTAAGGTCTTTGACTGTGTAGTATTTGTCCAGGATCTCTCACCTAGACTTGATAAACTCTCTTCCAAAGCAATCAACTGTGTTTTTGTAGGCTACTCAGAACTCAATGTGGATATCAGTGTTTTCATCCACCTTCTGGTGGATATTTCGTATCTGCTGATGTCACCTTTTTTTGAGTCCTTAGCATACTTTAAAAAGTCTGGTACTGAAGGAGAGTGTGCCCTTTCATCGTCGGTAGTCATGTCTGTTCTTCTACCCATCGTTGTCCACCCATCTCCAGCAGACCCCCTTGTAGGTATATCAGCGTCGTCAACGACCACCATTTCCACCAACGGCAGAATCAGCTTCTTCCTCGAATGTAGATCCAGCTCCTAGTGACTTACACCTGTCCATTGCTCTAAAAGAAAAGGTAGCCGCTTTTCCACCACTCATCCAATTTCCAATTTTTTTGCCTGTGATTCTTTACATCCACAGTTCGATGTCTTTGCCTTGTCGCTTTCTTCTGAGTCTATTTGTAACACCTTGGCCCTCTGAAATGTGTTGTAATCTCTTTGTAATCTGGACATCTGCCTGATTGAATGGATGTGTGGTGTTGTTTTGTTTGGCCATCAGGTTCTTTTATTGTGGCTGGCCGGATGGCCAAGGTGTTGTTTGACTCTGGGAGTTCTT
>JAMKQA010069779.1:0-13871 GCA_024699735.1 Posidonia australis | reverse complement strand
AAATTTGATTTAAGACTTTGATATTTGCTGGAATAGTCCATCACTCTTGATGCCGGTGTGTATTTTTGAATTCATGCTAAGACTTCTAAATCTTTTTCACGTTATAATATTTATGAAAATAAGCACAAATGAATAATCATCAAAATTAATGTTAATATTTCTAACAGCCTCCACCCGTTTAGTAAAGTAATCAATAGCTACCAGGATGTATTAGTGTCCATTAGATGACAGTGGGTGGATAGCTCCGACAACCTCTATTACCCATGTTGAGAAAGGCCAAGGCGAGGACATGTTGTGGAGCTGCTGTGGAAGTGCATGAATGAAGTTGTCATGGATCTGACAATTATGACATCTTTGCACATATAGACAACAGTTTGTCTCCATGGTTGACCAAAAATAGCATTGTAACATTATCTTCTTGGCTAGTAACACTCCATTCATGTGTGGTCCACATGTCCCAGCATGCACTTGTAGCATTATTGTATCAGCCTCCTTTTTAACCAGACAGCATAGAAGCATCTGGTTATAAGACCTTATGTATCATGACCTACTCCAAACACATATTTTGACGCTAGTCGAAGCATAGTCTTTCTATATGTAGTAGATGCATCTGGATGATGGCTCCTGGTTTCCAAGAAGACCTTAATGTCATGGTATCTTGGGAGCTCTTCTATGGGGTTTGCTTCCTCTATGCTCATGCAATGTGCCGATTGATTTGTGCAGGTTACCGACACTTTCACTATGATAGCTTTTGGTATGGACATCCAAGATGCGAGAGTGGCCAACATGCTTGCATAAGCATTCTTGGCTATGTTCATGAAAAAGAAGCATATTTCCACAAATTTAGCCATTAGCTCTAGAAGATTGGTATGATATGGTACCAGTTTCAAATCCTTCATCTTCTAGTTACCATTAACCTACGAGATGACAAACATGGCATCCCCATACACATGCAACTTCCGCACACCATGCTCTAATGTCATCGGTAGTCCAAGAATACATGCCTCATACTCCGCCACATTGTTAGTGCACACAAAGATCAACTTTCTAGCTAGTGGGATCATTTGGCCTTGCAGTGTTTCCAATACTGCACCGATGCCCATGCCTCTTCTGTTAACCGCACCATCAAAGTAGAGATGCCACCACTCTTTGTCACGGGGGTCTTCTGACTCATCCTCTTCCATGGTAAAAAGTATATCTTCGTCGGGGAACTGAGTCTACAGGGGCTGATACTCTGGCAAAGGTAGATCTACTAAGTGATCGGCCACGACCTGTCCTTTGATAGACTTCTTAGTGACCAAAGTGATATCAAACTAAGATAAGAGCACCTACCACTTGACACATCTATCGACTAGCGTTGCCTTCTAGAACAAGTATTTCATAGGACCAAGTCGGCACAACAGTAGAACCGGATATGCCATCATATAATGCCTCAAGCATTGTGTGGCCCAGACAACAGATAAGCTGATCTTCTCAATTGCGGTATACTTAACTTCGCAATCATTGAATTTCTTACTCAAGTAATAAATGGCTCTTTCTTTACGGCTCATTTCATCATGCTCACCTAGGACTGCACCCATTGAATGTTGTGTTATTGACAAATAGAGCAATAGAGGATGCCCTGGTGTTAGGGGAACTAAGATTGATGGTCCTATCAAGAGCTTCTTAATCTTATCAAAAGCCTCCTGGCATTCATCACTCTAGTGGATATCTGTGTTCTTCCACAAGAGTTTGAAGATCGGCTCACAAATCGATGTTAGCTGGGCAATGAATCGACTAATATACTACAACCGCCCAAGCAACCCTCGGACTTCCTTTTCTTTTGTAGGAGGAGACATCTCAATGATGGCTTTAGCCTTGTACGAATCCACTTCGATTTCCCTCTAACTAATGATATATCCCAGTAGCTTGCCTAATGACACCCTAAATACACATTTGTTGGGGTTAAGCTACAACTTGTATTTCTACAAGCAGTTGAACAATTTTCTCAAGCAAGAAATGTGTTCTTCACACTCTTTAGACTTAGCTATCATATCATCCACATAGACCTCAATATCTTGGTGAATGAGGTCATGGAACAATGCTGTCATTGCCCTTTGATACGTGGCTTTGGCATTCTTCAATCCGAATGGCATAACCTTGTAGCAAAATACTCCCCACGGGGTGATGAAGGATGTTTTGTCCATATCCTCCTCTGCCATTCTAATTTAATTATAACTTGAGAATCCATCCATGAAGGACAACATTTTATGTCCTGTAGTATTATCCACAAGTACATCGATGTGCGGGAGTGGAAAGTCATCCTTTGGGCTTGCCTTGTTTAAGTCTCTGTAATCAATACACATTCAAATCTGACTGTCTTTCTTTGGCACTAGAACCACATTTGCTAACCACTCAGGGTAGAGGATGACTTTTAGAAAATTGACCTTATGCTGTTTCATTATTTCCTCTTTCAACTTCAACAGCCACTACGATCACCATCTATGCAACTTTTGTTTGACTGGCTTGACGTTGGCTTAAGCGGCAATGTGTGCACCACTACCTCAACATCTAACCCAACCATGTCATCATAGCTCCAGGTGAAAACATCCGTAAACTCTTGGAGAAGCTCAATAAGTTTGACCCAGGCCTGTATTGTGAGTCTAGCACTAATTCACACTTCCTTGACATGTTCAGCAGTGCCAATGTTTACACACTCAGTTTTCTCTCCTACATTCAAGTTTGGACATTCTGGATCATCATCATAAGGCTGAATATCTAGTGCGTCATGGCCATCTTCTTCTATTTCCATGTCATCCTCCTCTTCATATGCAATGAGCTTAGAAAGGACATCTTGCTGGAAAGATGGATTCATGACTTCAAAGGTACAAATTTGCTTAGCATTCTGCCCTTGACGTTGTTTCAGAATGGTCACTGTTACTCTGGTCTATTTGTAGGCACCTATGACAATCTCAGATTCTGATGCTTCCAAACTCACAGGTGCACTTGGCTATTCTACCTCTTCCATAGCCTTATTATGTGGACAACTATTTTTATTTTTCCAATTTTCTCGGGTGGTATGTACAATGTGCATGACAGGTGGGTAGCTGTCCTCTAACTGACTGATGTGAGTGTCTTCGCCCACATTCTTTCCTAAGCCTAACTCAAGATCTTTTGTTTTTGGACCCCACTACTCAACTAGGGCTGAAACTAGTAATACCAACTAGACCAACCTCCTGGCTGATTGGAGATGAACTCCTTTGGTCTAGCATTCACTAGTCTGTCCTCCTCTAGGGCCATGATGGTAAATTGACCCTGCAGGACTGTCTGATCTGTAATGCATTTTGGAATTATAGTTTTTCCCATCCGACGCCTGAGTTCACTCTCTGTATCTTCTGCCAGCGTTGCTAGCTGCTCCTAGAACAGAATTTCCAAATCACTGAGCCTACTGTCAACTTGTGCCACTAGAACATCACCTTCCTCTTCATCAGAAGCATAATCCACATAGAATGCACTAGTGATCTCTCGCTCCTCAGACGGTGATTCCAGCTAATTTGACTACTATTCTGTCAAAGCTGACCGATTTACTGGTGAAGCAGTGGCTGAAACTGTCTTTGCCAAAATTGTAACTGTAACCAACTCTAATGACGGCAATGCAACCCTTGCTGCCCCTGGTGGAAAGGACAATATTGGACTTGTTATGCAATCCACAACTTCATCCTTAGAATAGTAGTCCTCAACACATCCATTCTGATCCACTGGTAGGCTCATTCTGTTCAGACTTTGCGGCAACAAGATTCTGATTGGGATCTAGAAATCCCGCACTGACAAAGTTAGTTAAATCCTGTGGAATAAAGAGTTTTCGAAACTTACGATTGCTCGAGAACCCATCCAGCGACATCCATCTGTATCCTAATCCTTCAAACTCTTGTCTTTTCTCCATGGCGATTGGCTTGATGATTCCCTGGACATTCCGCCAAAGGGGTGCACCTTTCTCGTAACCCCACCTTCGGCAAAGATTCTCAACCATCACAAACGGATTTCCAAAAGAGGCCAAATGACTGGCATGCTCAAGAATCAGAATGAAATTGACAGGCTGGAAGTGGTCAACTCGGTAGAGCACATCAAAAGGCTTGGGGTCAAAATGGACAGTTTAAGGAGCCAATGTAGAGACAACCTCGACTTTCTCCTTTTCAAGATTTTCCACCATTACAACAACAATGTCGTTGTTCCAGCGAAACTTAATCATTCTATGAAGAGTCGAGGGGATGACCTGATGCTTGTGGAGCTAGGGGCACCCAAGCAAGAGATTGAAGGGCGGTTCAAGGTCGACAACATAAAATTCTACCTCAAAATGGGCAGAACCAACGATCAAATGAATGACCAAAATCCTTAAGGCATCATGATGTGTATTGTCAAATGCTGTCATTCCCGTTGGGGTAATGTCCTCAAATTTGAATCCGATCTGACTTATAGTTCACAAGGGGCAGACATTTAAGACGACACCATTATCTACCAGAGTAAGAGGAATGCGGAAATTTTGTAATTGCATCGTGATGAACATGGGTTGATTGTGATTGGTCGCAGCTGGGGGTTATTCTAAACTGGAGAAAGAAATCACTTGTGGTGCAGCTACCATTCCTACCATGTTTTCCAAGGCTGATGGTTGTATAGTTGGGGAAACATGAGCTACTTGGAAAACTTAAAGGAAGGCCTCCCTATGTTCAACTGATGTATGGATTAGGTCCCAAATGGAAATATTTGATTTGACTTTCTTTAATTGGGTCATGATGTCTGCTACAGGTGAGTCCTTTTTTGTAGTGGCAGGACTGGCTCTTGGAACTACTTCTTCAGGGATAGGATTGGGAATCTGGCTCTCTGGTTGGGATGATGAGGAAAGGGGTTTGCTAGCTGTAACTAAGGCCTTGTACACCTGTCCTGACCATGTTACCTCAACGCACATTTCTGTGGCGTAACTGTAAGGCATGCGGTGAGTAACTTGTGTCATGTTAATGACCACAGGTGTACGGGCCTTCAATTCCACTAGGACCAGGCCTGGTGTATTTAATGAAATGGGTGTTGGTGTTTCTTGGGTAAGGTCAGGCTTTAGCCTAACTAGTAAACTGACCGATGATGAGGTGGATTGCATGGTAGGTTTTGTGGCTACGCGCCTCGGTCTAGCAATTAGCTGAATAATATTAACTGTAGAGTTGGAAGCTTCAACAAAAGATTGATAAAGCTGGTAGGGAAAAGGATATGAGATATCATGAATGAGAAGGGAAGGATCAAATTGTGACGGTAGAAACTCAATAGATGAAACAAGATGGACTCCCGAAGTTCTTACTGTGTGCTCAAGCAAGGGTCAGTTGACTATGTTGCTATGTGTAGATACAAGAGAATGTGGTGTCGGTGTAGCTGGCGTTGGCTCTACATCCTGTGTGTTGATGAGGATGGCCTTCAGGCCAATTAGGTCCTATATGGCACTCCGGAGTGTGAAACAGTTATCCATAGAGTGCCTCGCGACTCTGTGGTAACTGCACTATAAATCCACTTTAAACCACCGCAGAAGTGGATTCGGTGGCGGGCGAACTTCAGAAAGCCTTAGGAGTGACGCAACCTTGAAAAATACAACACTTAATGGCTCAACCAGAGGGGTGTAATCCTTTTCAGGTTGTCGAGGCCGCCTTGATCTTAGTTTTGCACCATTGCCTTGCCTGTGTGGGCTGGTATACTAGCTTGGTGGTGGTGGTGATTTGTGATGTGCGTGGTGCTCTAGTTGTAGGGGTATAAACTACCTGATTCAGTACTAGCGAGCTCACCACACTAACCGACATAATAGGAGCTCCTACATAAGCCCCGACATTCTTGACGGCATCCTTCCTTTGCGAATACCCAATGTTAGATCCATTGCTGACACCACTTTCGTTGCTGGTCCCTCCATTGTGGTTCAAAGCCATGGTTTGCTTGGAGAATGCCACTAATGCAAGAAAACCTCCACTATGCAGTGAACTCTCGACTCGGGTGCCAGCTTTGATTAGGGATGCAAAAGTGGAAATGGGCTGTATGCTTAGCAGGGCCCCTATGGCTAGCTGCGCTACTCGGATTATCATTTCGATAGACTTTTCATCAGAGGGTCTATCGCGAACCTATGACATGAGGGCTCGCCAATGCCCAACGTACTCCTCAAATGGCTCGTGGGTCTTCTGGCTAGTTGCGACTAGACCATATCGAGATTGAATGAATATTGTTTCAAAAAAGCCTGGCTAAGGTCACTCCAGGTCATAATAGTGGTCACATCTAGAAATGTGAACCACTTCAAAGCTGCACTTGTGAAGCTCTTCTGGAAGAGGCGAATAAGCAGCCTCTCGTCAACCTGCAACTGAGCGAGATCACCACAATATACCCTAAGATGTGAAACTAGGCAGCCTTTACCATTGTATTTTTCAAATTCTAGTATATGAAAATTCGAAAGGAGTACAGCCTCTAGAAAGTAACAGAGGTCCCAGAAGGTATAAAACTAGCGATCTCGACCTTGCACTAACCGTAGTGCTCTTTCCAAATCGCTCAACCTGGTGAGTAGAGCATCTAAGGTCGCTGCTGACATTAACTATGTAGCTGGGGTGGGTCCTGCATACACTGTGTTTAAAGCACCACGTGCTCCTTAGGATCTATTATCTTGCCACCTAGTGTCATGGCGTGATGACCAGCGTACCTGTGCATGTGTGTGGTTGGTGGTGGCATGTGTGCTGGAGCCTGAATCTGATGTAGAGGTACAAGAGTGGTAATATGCTGTGCTGGACATGATGTTGTGTGTGGGAGCAACAACTGTTGCACTGTTTTAGTTTGGTTTGTAGGTCACTATGCTCCTACCAGCCCAAAATGTTAGCCACCAGTAGATGGAGGAACATGTTGTGCATGCAGTGGTGATAATGCAAACGACGAAGAAGTGGCACCTATTGCCATAGTAGTGAGGAGCTGTGGTGACGGCTATGGTGGTGGTGTTACTAGTGCATCATGGAAAGCCTGAGCTGGCTAATGCGGAAATTCAGGAATGCGACAGATAGGGGTAGTCAATGTTGGATCCATACAAAAGGCCATGTTCTGTAGCTTCTATGCACGGGCCAGTAGCTACTTAAACATCACAATAGCAGAACCATCAGTTGCAGTACCGTGGGCCAAAAGAGCAAGCGGAAGGGATGTCCAAGGGGGCTGGAAGTTCGATGATCTGACTGGTTGGCTTCCTACAGACGAAGCAATCGCAGCCAACTGTGTGTTAAAGGGGGTTGGGCCAACCAAAGGACTAGGCATTATCAGATCAAGTGTCCTTGTGGTGGTCACAGTAACCACCTCATTTGTGGACTCCAAACCAATCAGGGTCTGCCAATGTCCCGAAACTGAAAGGTAGGGAACTCCATGTGCCTGAAAGTGGCTATCATGGAGAACAAATGAAGTAACAGATGTCAAAATGAGAGAGGAAGGAGGGGTAGAAACAAGGATCCCCTTCTGATGTAGCTGTACAATGTTCTCAGAAACTCGCTAAGCCATAATGGATCACGAGCGAGTAAGGATGGGGTGGCGATTGAAAACTGAGGGACGACACCTACGAGGAGCTATTATCGGAAGGGATAGATAGCTCAAGGAAAGACGGTCGAGAACAATGCCTCAAGACTGAGGTTACTGAAAGGATCTCCTGAGCTCTAACCTAGGAACTCGCACATGGAACACTATGGCCAAAAAGAAACTAGTCTGTGAGCGAAGAAAAGACAAAGACAAAACAAAAGAAGAAACATGTGAGCTATGCAATTTTTTGTTAGGGTGGCATGAATGGCACAAATGCTCATGAATGCTCCTAATATGCACTCTCTCACCTTGCATGTCCTGTTTAGGGTTGACCACACGAGATGCACTCATGGGTTTTGGTTTTGACTCTGGTCAGAAAATTAAGATTCCCCTTCTAAATCTTGGCCAAAGCACATGCAGTGAACTAGTGGTGCGTTGGTGGCCTTGACTCCTGCAATAGCAAAGAGCTGTACCCTCTACTAACACCGACATGACCCTTGACAAGGGGGACAGAATGGCAACACGTCCTACGCTGAAGCAATAGAATAGGGAACCAGAACTATCCTTCGCAGACTATGGGTGGACACAAGAGAGGAGAAGATGCATGCTTTCTAAAATGATCATTCATGCACATATGCTTGGTGTCTTTTACTTGCGTTTTATTAAACAAATGGGATTGTTAGCATTTGTCTCTAGTTATGCCTTATTATTTGTACATTTGAATTTGTGTGTTTTATTTTAACCAGGAAGGGAGGCAAACATGTCTCTACTCTCCTAGTCATGGCAAATACAATAAGGGAAGGAAACACACAATCATGGCATTGAAACACTCAACCAATAAGCAAAAGTCATGAGCATGGCATGTGCTAGTGTAGTGTTTACAGGTAAGTGAAAGAGAAGCAAGCATCATAACAAAAGGCATGAATCAAGTCATCTGCATGTGTTGTGGCATAGCAATCATGTAAAAACACAAAAAGCATGTTCAGTTAAGTATGTACAAACAAGTAGGACAAGCAAACAAACACAAAGTGTATAAACAACGCCAAGCAAGCAGGAAAACCAACATGAAAGCTAGAATCTGGTTATCCCTAGCGGAGTCACCATTTCTTGTGACCATGCCTGTGGAACCCTACACGACTCCTTGGTGCGTGGAAGCACACGAAGAATCCCGATATGGTCACGGCAAAGATGGTGAATCCAAGGAAGGAAACTCGACTCGAAAACACCAAAGAAGGTTAAGAGAAAGGATAAGGAAAAGGAGTCGCCAACTAGTCTTTAAATGGAAAGACGAGGAAAACCAAAATGCATATGAATGCAAGAAAATAATGCAAATGAATGTGTGTATGCTCCGTGCCTAATGGATGCAACACTTAGCCATTACGAGCCAGAGAAGGGGTAAGGATTCTTGTTATGCATGGGAAGGTGTTAGGCACCCCCATATGCCAGAAGAATTCGATCTTTCAAGGTTAACCGCTTGCTCATGATCTAGTGTGTGTACACTTGTCTACTCCTAATGCACATGCCTAAGATGAATACAAAAACATGACAAATCTCGATGAATAAAAGAGAAATGATAAGGAAAATAATCCGAGGGACAATGTAAGCATTAAAAATGCCGCTTTACTGTACACCCTTGGGCGATGAGGAAAATCATGTAAAAATCATAAATGTTCGGAAATGCATCATGCAAAACATTAGAAACTAGGGAAAATCCAAGAAAATCAAATAAGAGAAAATAATTCTCATTCAGGTCCATGTCGGCATTGTCAAGCCTGTTAATGTACGCCCTCAGGTGATGAAAATCCAAATCAAGTCATAATATCATGAAAAATCATAAAAATCAAAAATATAATGGAGAAATGATAAAATTGCAAAGAAATGGTATTTTTGGCAAATCATGCCAAAAGATCATTTGCCCCAAGATTTAATGGGATTTCCAAGGAATCCTGAGGAAATCGATGAAATCAAGGATTAGTCAAATCAAGAAACCAAGAATCAATTATAACTACTTGGATCACCGAGCCCCACGTCGACGATTTTCGCTAGCTAATTCCATTAGCTGGAACCATTGTCTGTAACCGCTAACTCCTCTTGCCTGAACTAATTGCCAACTTCCTCTGTTATCGGGAACTGCGTGACCCATCACCTCCTATGCTACTGAACTTTGATGGAATCTCGACTCTTCCAGCGTGCATTGCTTAAGTGTTGTCCGGAGGCATTGGAGGAAGGCATGAGAAAGATGCTCGCTTGGCTAGGTCATAAAGCAACACTGTGAATTTCTCTCTCCGTCGACCTCACTAGAGAAAGTGTTGGCTAGCTTCAACAGACGTCGGCATGACTAGGAGGAGTGATTCCAGCACCAAGGAGGCAAACTTGAACGATGAAGAAGCTTCCTTTATGATCCTACTGCCAAGTGATAGCTCCAGCTATCCCTCCCTCTAAGCTCACCGACAAAAGTTTTGCATGTCTTCAAAGAGGTGCCAACGACTCTCATTGGGGATCAGGGAGGTGCGAAGATGGGAGATTAAGGGCTGAAAGAGCTAGGGCAGTGGAAATGGAGCAAGTCTATAGGCTCAAGTTAAAGGAAAGCTAGACTGATCCTTCCACCCATCCCTTTCGTCGATGCACACATCGACCGTCCTCAGTTGAGGGCGTCGATCTCCATCCAGAGTCTAGAGAGGTAGTGGAGGCACGGAGGAGGAAGAAATATGTATGCCATGCACAGAGAGGCTACTAATTCTGTCCCCGATTTGTGCCTCCAGGATCAATGAGGAAGGAGAAGGAAACAAGCATTAGGAACAGATTCTCAACTACTTGTGCACTAAAGCGATGTTAAAATGACGATGAGAAAGAGTAGGTGACTTACCTGTGGTGTGTCATGCATCGTTGGAGGCTTCTCTGAGCTCAGGTGACGTCAACCATGGCTAAGCTTGCCATCGGAGGCAATGACGCTGGAGCTGGATCGCTGAAGGAGATCTCGAGCTAGAATGCTTAAGAGCTGATAGCAATGGTGGTGATGCCTCTCTAGAGTAGTGCAAAGGGGTTTAAATAGGCACTAGAGGTAAATTGAGGTCGTGGATGCTTAACAGTCTCTGGTAGACAATGTTGATGACTTCTGATGGCTTTAAATGGTGAATTCACTGCTAGATTAAGGGCACAATTGTCCCTAGAGATGAAAGGAACGAGGCCAGGCTCAATCCTAGCCGTCATTAGTAGAAAATCATAAAATTAAGCAACAATAGAGAATTTTCTACCCATCTGCACTGAAACAGGGCATTTCACCAGCTATATCCACCACTTACTTTCGCCAGCTATATTCGCCACTTACTTTCGCCACATATAGTTGGTTGGAATTTCCCCTTGGCCCAATAAAAGTCAGTCATGTAGCCTTTAAGCCGATTGACCACTCATTGAGGAACAATTGGAAGCCAATGGCAGTCATGAACTCTATCAAGGTAGTTCCAAGATCACAACTTCTCTCTTCTGGATCCGTTCATAACTTCTTGTAAAACTTGGGGTGTCTACACCTGTAAATTGAGCCAATATACATTCCACATATTTAAGCACACACAATGGGTAGAATAAAGCATCATTTCATTCATTCATGTAACACTTGTAAATTCATTTTGTAATTATTTACATTTTTAATGAATTTATTTTCTAGACGGGTATTACTGTTCCTCAGGCTTGTGGTGTGAATTTGTGGTTTTGGGCTTGGACCTTGTGGACTAGCATTTTTTTCAAGTGTTCTTGTGCTTGTTCCCATGTAGTTGGTACTGTGCATGGTTGGCACTGTGTGTGGTTGGCACTATGTGTGGTTGGCACTATGCTTGTGGGCCTAGGTGTAGGTCTATGTGTAGGCTTTAGTGTGTGGGGTGGTGGTTGGCTAGTGCTAGGTTTGGTAAGGCAAGCTGTAGACACCCCAATTTTACCAATTTTGCAGGATGGGTCTGGCGGTTGAGCTCAAATCCCTTAACCTAGGCCATTTGGTTCATGGAAACCCAATTGGGCCCATGAAGTCCCATTTAGGCCCACTAAACTCTGATTGAGCCAATTTGGGCCCACTACACCATTTCAAGCCTATTTGAGCCTATTTAGCCTCTTTGGGCCCAATTAGCCCTAATTGGGCCCATACGGGCCCACAAGGCCCGCATAGGTCCATTTAGCCCAATTTGAGCCCGTTCGGGTCCAAAAGTCCATTCTAGGCCCATTTGACTCTCATTCAATTTGACTGGGCCCATTTGGTCCATTTGGATCCACCTAAACCCATTTGGGCCCATGGGGGCCCACAAGGCCCACACAAGCCCACTTAGGCCCATGAAGCCCGTTCAGGCCCACTAAGCCCGATTGAGTCCGCTTGGGACCCTAAACTCAAAATTGCTCAACCTACATTCCTTAAATCAAGCCCATTCACCCTATTCCATCAAATTCAAGCAATATCACATTTTTTACACTATTTGACCAAACTTCATACCAAATTATTAAGTATTTTCCACCATTTCCATTTCTCTACCAAAGCCACTCTCCTTAACACCTCACAAACCCATTTCAGCCCGAGCTTACTCCTTCACTGAGCTCATTCAGCCTAGCCCGAGCCACACCATTCAAGCATCAACCAGAAGCTTCCAAGGCAGCTCAGCCATTGGATCAACCACCAACAAACCTTTGGATGGCCGTCCATTATGTTGGCATCCGGAGGAACTAATGGGGGACAACCGTTGGAGCATGTTGGGGCTGTTAGGAGCACAACTGTGGAGTCAGTTAGCTGTCTGTTGGGTTGTTACATGGGTTGCCATTTAATGGGTTCACCTATAAATGAAGAAGCAAGCTCACTATTCAGAGGGGACGCAAATTTCCAGAGCTTTCCCACCACCTCAGGAGACAATTCTGAGCGAGAGAGAGGGAACCACAGTGCCAGAGCGTCGCGTGGAGGAGCAGAGCCCGCCGCCGTTGCAGAGCTCCAGCGAACCCACTCCAGCCAGGTACACGCCCCCGATCACCCTATTCATCAGCACTATAGTTTTCTAGGTTCTCCTCCCCTTCCGGGAGCGTTTCCAAGGGATCCAGAGCGATCCCATGGCCTCCGGAGTCTTCCCGTGCCCCACCGTCGCCAAACTCCGGGGACAAAGGTGGGGGGGGGGGGTAATCCAGGACGTTTCCTGATCCCCGAGCCCTCTCTTCTCTTCCTCTGGCCTCCCTCGACGTCGCCGGACCCCGTCGTGCCGCTCCGCTGCCCCTAGTCGCCTCCAGAAAGCTTGCCGGAATCTGCTCCCTGCGGTCACCGGCGCCGGGGAAGACAACCGGTGCTCTGCAGTCCACGTGTCCCCAATGCTCCCGTGCCTCGACGCTGCCCGCTTGAACTCCCAGAAGCATCCTCAGGCTCCCCCAATCGCCGCCACACCTCCAGAATCGCGCCACGGCTCCCCAAGCTCCGCAGCCACGCACCTCGCCGGCGAAGACCGCAGCGACGGCGCTCCGACGCCCCCAGCCACCGCGCCGCTCCGGAACACCCGAGACACCTCCGATCCATCACCGTGAGACCCCAAAACCATGGAACCGCCGCGCCGCTGCCCTCCAGAGCCTCCAGCCACCTCCAGATCGTCGCAGTGTGTCGTTGACGACGAGCGAGGTGGGGGGATGATCTAGCCTTCGGAGGACACATCCATTCCGTTAGATGTGCTCCTCCTGTCCTCTTCTTGCTTCCCAGGTGATCTGATATGAGATCAGGCCATCAGGAGGCGCTCTTTGGTCCCCCTTGATGGTCGCCGACGGCGAGCTCCGTCGCCGGCGGCAGTCAAGCCTTTTTAATAAATAAATAAAAAATATCATGCATATTAACATAAAATCCAGAAAACTTAGTTTTCATTGCATATAGATCCTTTTAGAATTACATGTAGGTCCATTCATTGCATATAGGACCTTTTGTAATTTTTCTAAAAATGGTTGAATATAGTTTTGACTGAAATGCATGTAGGTCCTGGTGAGATTTTCCAATTCATGGTTTGTTCCAAGGAACGAATCCTGGTGAGATTTTTCCTATCCATGGTTCGTTCCGAGGAACGAATCCTGCTGTGATTTTCCTATCTATGGTTCGTTTCGAGGAACGAATCCTAGTGTGATTTTCCTATCCACGGTTCGTTCCGAGGAACGAATCCTGGTGTCTTTCATAATTGTGATTTTTCCTATCCATGGTTCGTTCCGAGGAACGAATCCTGGTGTGATTTTCCTATCCATGGTTCATTCCGAGGAACGAATCCTGGTGTGAGTTTCCTATCCACGGTTCGTTCCGAGGAACGAATCTTGGTGTCGTTTGTCTTCTGATTTTCCTATCC
>JAMKQA010069778.1:0-21446 GCA_024699735.1 Posidonia australis | reverse complement strand
TTGAGAGGTGGACGTGTAAGATTTTTCAACTTTCTATGTGTCAAAACAAAGGTTTCAAAACTCTGTGATCATAAAATATAATTGGGGTCAGATAGTTTTTCAGAAGTACTACTCATATTCTTAAGAAATGAATCTCGAGAAGCCATCTGAACCAAAAAATATAACAAAAATCAGGCATAATACGGTCTGAAAAGGAGAAATTGTGAACAGGACTGCTCACTACGGTGTGTGGATGTGACGTATCCACACACAATGAAGACCAGAGGCTTGAAAAAGACCTAGAACATGGCCTAAAACTTAAACACATCGTATAGGAAGGGTCGGATCGTCCTTTCAGACTTTCAGGAGAGAGAAAAGGACATCACTGGTGGTTGGATTGATACCAGTGACCCTTGGCCGGTCGACGGCGGCAAGAGACGACGATCGACGGTAGCAGACGGCGACCTGGACGGTGGGGGAAGGCTAGATGGCACCTGGGGAGGTTGGAAAAGGGGTTTTCGGCTGTTGGAGAGGTTTACGTCAGCCTGGAGGCGTCCGCCGGCGACGGCAGGTGGCTGCATTCCTTCTCCTGTTTTTTTAGTATTTTCTAGGCTCTGGTACCATGTGGAAAGGTTTTGGGGAGAAAAGAGCAAAACTCTATATCATTGCATGTGTAGTTACATATATATAGGGAGACTGGATATCTATTTGACAAATGGATATCCAATAATTCGTTTACCCATGAAACCATAACACACACATAAAATAACTCTAACAGTATATAATTGCCCAACAATTGGAATACAAATTGCTCAAATCAAGTGTCATCGAAGAGAGGATGATAGAATGTCTATGTTGGAGTACATGTAAAGCCAGACAAAATGGATGTATTCTTATATGTGGCATGCAGATATGCCAAGAAACGTACAAATGCATATCTAAGGAGGAGACTTTTGATTTATTTGGAAGTTGGTAAAAGATAGATGTGGTTGTAAGTTACATGGTTATAAGTAGCGAAAACGGTGAGTCGTGCTACCGACCGTATCATGGATTCAAGGGCTTGTTTTGTTGTTACTAAAGTAGTGCAGCAATGCTTAGTTCAGCATGAACTAGCATATTTTAGACTTGTCAACACAAAAAAAAAGATTGTATCCTGAAAACTCATCAAAAAGTAACGGAAGAAAGAAAGGAAAAGAGACATAATTATGGTTTGGCTGAACCTTTGCGTTATTGTTATCTTTCATTGCCTTCTTGCTAAGGCTGTCAATGGGTTGGGTTACTTGCTTCGTCTAATTAATTGAGAGTGAAATATAAATTAAGAAATTGTTACCTGTTCTAGACGATCATTGCTAGATTAATCCAATGAATTATTTCATTGTAGGTCATCGGTGATAATTGCTTAGCATTACTGTCATATTTCATTGCCTTCTTGCTAAATGTGATGAACTTAGCTCCAATTCCTTGCACTAGCAGTTCAATTTCTTTTATATGACATTACTTCTATTGTTATCTTTCTTTGGGCTTAGCTTCTGAACTTTTGTATGATTGTGCTCCATAGATGGTCTTGTTTAATGTGGCATTCTTTGGAACTGGTAATTTTGCTAGCATTGCAAGTTTCGAGATTTCTTCTGTGTACAGATTTATCACAATATTTAGTGTAAGTGGCTCTACAATTCCTATTGGGTTTCCTATTTCTTTCATAACTTTCACTAATATTGCTTGTTTATAATGTTTGCTGCAGCCATTTCTCATGACCTCATTGCTTATGTTCAAATTGTTCATTCCATTCATGCTTGTTATGTGAGTTAAACTTTTACTGTTTTCCTGGTTTGATAGATATGCATGTTGTACTCATCATAAAAAAAGAATGCATGTTGTACTTGTAGGATCCATACACAGTGGGTTTTATACTGATGCCATGTGAGTGTTGACCTATCAATTGTGGGATCTTTCTAAATTAACTTAATTTGTGTGTTATTTTCCTCTGTCCATATATCTATAAAAAAACATTTTTTACCTCTTTTACACATTGCCCTTGATTTAAGTTTTCGGTCTGACACTATTTACATTTTGTTACAAGAATTTTTTTTTGGGCATTTTAGCTGATTGTTTTCTTAGGTAATTTTGAGCATCTTAAACAACAAACCGAATTATGGAATTATAATATCATTTCGTTTTGGTTATGTTACATGTGAATTATGTACTGACTCTGAAATCTGGATGGATGTGTACAGTTATGTTTCTGTTACATATGTATGTATCGAGTCTCTGCGTTGGATGGACAAATACCTATAAACTTTTGGAAAGATGATATTATAGATATATAGTGTCTGGAGCAGGTTACAGAGGCCCTAGGTCTTCCATCAAAACAGCCTTTCCACCTCGCTTTCTACCCATTGGATGCTCTCCTCCTGGCAGGCTCTCATCCACTCTTTGACTCTCCTCTTACTGGCTGGTTTTCAGCTTCCCTTTGAAAGATCCTACTCCCACAAGGAAGTAACCAAGAAGATTGTGGATAGCTTCCTAGCCACTAATCTCTTTGCCCTGTTACTGTTCAAGCTGTGTTCAGTAACTTCCAATATGGTTGATGATGTAAATAGTAAATCTCAGTACTCTTCACACCATGAAAGTGAATTCCAGCACTGTTCACTTCTTGTTGCAGTCATGGTTTTAAAGGTCTATTTTGTGTTGGACGATTATCCCATGAATTTTGATTTGAAACTCTTAGATAAGCTAAATTAAGTTATAATCTACATCTTAGACTACTTGGATCAACTTCCTCAATATGTATCACATGAAAATACAGTAGATAGACTTAATAGAAATATCCTGAAGTATAAATAATATATAAAAATGTTTAATAAATGTTTAAAAATAAAAAGGCTCAAAAAAGTTACCTTATATATATACTTAATACCATGAAGAATGCCTTAGTTGATCAAAATATTCTTCCTGTACATCAGTCATATTGTGTTCTCGATGAATTTGTTACCGAATTTGAGACTCTCTCTAGAATACGTAGTTGTTCCAAGACATATGATTATAATATGTCTGATATTTATTGATGAAATAGTGGTATTGTAGTATTTGTAGTTGTATTAAGAATCCCATTGGTGGATATTGAAGAATTATATATACTGATTGAGGCTGTCGAGGGATATAAGAATGACTTGGAGGACGTTCAGGTAGTTACTCTTCATATTGTGTTAAAGGAAGTGCATAATGAAATAATGAATCTATATTCCATCCAGTTTGTTCGCTTGGAGCATAAGAAGATGTAGTTCTTGTCTAATCGCTTTAACATTCAACATATTTTGTTAAATTCTAACCGTTAAATTTTAGATTAAAAATTAATAGTGAATATAATTCAAATTAGGATGAAATCTTAACACATAGTAGATTATATTATAGATTAACTAATTATATAATTAGATTTTATTTTAAAAAACAAAAAACTAAAACAAATGGGATGCCTACAGGAAAATTTTCCTATAGACACCTACACAAACCATTTCCTGAATACATAATATACTAACTCTAACATAGTAAATTTATGATAGTTCACTGAAATGGATAAAAAACTTCGAATTTCGATTTGAAACTCTAGGATAAACGAAAGTAAACAATAATATAGGACTACTAAGATTTACTTTCTAAACTTGTGTCACATCAAACTACGTTACATAGACTTAATACAAATATCTTGAATTATAAATAGTACCTAAAAATACTTAATAAATGTATAAATTATATTTAAAAGTGCTTAGTATATGTTGAAAATAAAGAATTCTCCTAACATTTGATATAGAGTTTAAAATATACAAAGTAAAAAGTAGAGATGAGAGAACACCTAAGTGTTGAAGATGTGGAGACCATCTTAAATGTTGCCACTTCACAGAGTCCATGGGGATCTTGCTATTTGGTCATGCATCTTTTCCTATTGCTTGTTTTTCTAAATCTAAGTTATAATGGAAGCATAGAACACCGCCTATCATCTCTGTTTGTTTGCTAATAGTCTCTTATTTATCTGTTTGTTCATTTGTTCAATGGCACCCTCCACTGAATGGGTACCATGGTTCCCTTCAATACTACAATCAAGCTCAGTAGACTGAACCACCTCATGGGCGTCCAATTCTTCTGCCTCTTCATTGGGTCTCAATGGAAGCTTTCTCACCTCATATAAACACTACGGATGATAATTCAAAATCTGCAATTTCGAGAAGTGGTGCCTATAGTATGATGATGTTGTTTGTCTGGGAAGCATGGATACGTTTAGATACGATACAATTTGGATTTGGTGATTTGGCAATTTTCTAAAATTAGGATACAATTTGGCTTGGATATGGCATTAAATAAATAAATAAACCTATTTAAATTTATTAATTTCTAGATTCAAACTAATGCATTAAAATTATAGAAAGTAGAGATGTAAGTCATACTACATAAAAAACAAAATCGAAAGATCCGTAATGTACTAATATCCATCAAAATAAGTTTCTCCAATTCATACAAAATCAGACCAGCCATCAAAAGAGCCATTAACATGGCATAATGTACAAATTCAGAAACTACAAATCTAAATTCATGTAAAAACGAAATTGTTTAATTTTGATAAAAGCCCAAAACTTTCAAAAAACATGTAAAAACAAATCCCAGAAGTGTCGCAAAAGTATCACGGCCGAATCCAAGATGAATCCCAACGATCCAAACTTTTTTTTATTTAATATAATAATGCACTGGATATGCTATGTGGCATGTCAGACACAAATCTTGATGAATCCTGGGCGAATCTCACTGCAAAAGCAAACTCGAATGCATTGAAGGAAATGCATTTTACTCAGAAGAACATCTCTAGGTGTCTGAGCTCTATGAGAAAATGTTCACATTTCGTTAAGAGGACAAGTCTATGAATAAGTGCCTAAAGGAATGTAGGATGAATGTGTAGTCTACAACCTATAATTGCTAATCCAGAGAAAAAATAGACAACATGAGGACTTCTAGGTGGGGGCATTACTTTTCTGGGATTAAATGACCATGTGCTTGGTCAGCTATGACAAGTTGCCATCTTTGTCCACTGTACCATCATGTCTGATTCATGTTCCCACGAATACTGATTTGAGCACTAAGAAAACTAAATTTATATGACTCTGTGCATTAACAAGTTGAGAGGTAGATCTAGATAAAAAAACACCCTGCCTTGCTGAAGAATTTTAGGATCTAATGGAAATCACATGTTCATTTTTAATGTTAGGCACCAAATAACTTCTTCAAAATTTCAATTTTTATTCAGCAGGATACCCTTGGATGATCTAATCTTAACACATTGTTTTCCCTGGAAGATGATTTCTTGTTTTCTTGTGCGACATGGAAATTTCCTCTGTTTTTTAATTTGTAGATTATACACTATGCTGAATTTCCTCTGTTTTTTAATTTGTATATTATACACTATGCTGAATATGTTAGATAATGTGCTTTATGTGCTTCTAACTTGTAGCATTCACATTTGATTGCAATATTTTGCATCTCTTTGACATTAACAAATCATTAACTTGTGTTATAGAATAGTAAATTATTTCTTGTTCTTTCACTTTTTCTACTCTAACTGGACCTACACTTCAATGCAGATGTGTATTTAGTGCCATCACCAAGTTAATCCAACTTCCAAGAGTAGGGTGCTATTTCCTGGTGATAATATTTTCTGATGTAATGACCATTCACTTCTTTTTCCTGGTAGGTTTATTAGTACCTATCAATTTTTTCAGTGATATAGATATATGTTCTGTACTGATTTCAAGTTCGGGACTTGTTTTGTACTTCTTTCATTTTGTTATGGTAGTATTTAATGGCCATTTACTTCTTTTTCCTGGTAAGCTTATTAGTGCCTATCAAGTTTACAGTGATAAATTTGTCCTGTTTTTATATCTGGGTCTTGTTTTCTACTTCTTTCATTTTGTTATGGTATTATTTAAATGAAATATATATCTTTAATATGTACATCAAAATTCATAGAAATATAATATGAGTGTATAATAAAGGATGTAGAAATCAACTGAATTTCAGTAATAATTTGTTAGTAATAAATGGCAAGAGAAAGTCAGCATGAAGGTAGTGGCTTCCCTGTTCTTCATAATTGCTTGGGAACCGTATTTCTTGTATTGTATGGTATGGGATATTCTGCCCTATGACAGGTTGGGCTTCAGGCTTGGCTACATGGTGCCACTATTAGTATGACATGTTGAAATCCATCACCTTTAGCTATCATGTAACCTTGCTTGGTTATGGTATTAGGTGCGTGTGCTATATTGACTCCTAGGCCAAGTTTTTTTCTTGCTACTCAAGAATCCAGTTCAAAAGTCATGATATCTGATGGTGTAAAATAATCTCCTGATTTGGTTGGCCCTAATTAAACTCTGTTGTTCGCCCTCATCACCTCTCTCATCTCGCTGTTCTTTTATGATAGATCTCATTTACTCTTTGCTATGTTGCTTCAGTCACCCTGATATTATAATTCTTTCCTTTTCGTGGGGCTTTCCAATGCTGACCTTTTACCGCACCTTTGACCAATACATTTTATTTGGACTGAACACCACACTCTGGACGATTACTTTCTTTAACCTCAGTATGCCATCAAAACCTAGATGCTATGGTAGTTGCATCGAAAGTGTGCTTAATTCTTCTTGTTGTTATTGAGAAATAAGGATCTTAAATTCTTATTAGATAGAGAGAGTTATATACATAGAGAGAGTTAAAGAATACCCTCTACTAAATAGATATTCAATAATCCACTAACCTATATACTCAATAAAGTTATAACTTTAATACTCTCCTTCAAGCTGAAGCATACACATCAAGGAGATCCAACTTGGTACATAGAGATTTGAATACGTTAATACTCGGACCCTTTGTGAAGACATCAGTTAGTTGCTCATATGAATGAGTATGTGAGGTAGAGATAATCCCTTTCAGCACCATATCTCACACATAGTGACAGTCGATCTCGATATACTTGGTATGCTTATGGAAGGTAGGATTGTTGACAATGAAAATGATCGCCTTATTGTTGCAGAACATTGGCATTGGTGCCTCAGGTGATAAGCCATTATCAGATGATCTACATCATCTCACATGTGGTCTGTGTCATGGACCTGTGCTTTGCCTCTGCACTGGAACGTGACACCAAATTCTGTTTCTTACTCTTCTATGTGATAAGGTTTTCTCCTATATAGGTACAAAAGCCTGAGGTAGACTTCCTATCCCCTCGATCTCCTGCATATCCTGAGTTTTAGTATGTTATAACATTCACATGGCCATTCCTTTGATAGATCAGATCTTTTCCTGGAGAGCTTTTTACATAGGAAAGAACCTACAAAGCTTTACTTCAGTGTACCTTCTTTGGCTTGTGCATAAACTGATTCAGTAAACTAACAACAAATGAGATATCTAGCTGAGTTACTGTTAAATAAATGAGTTTACCAATCAACCTTCTATATTGATCTGGGTCATCCAACAGCTTAGAATTGGTATCTCAAAGAAGTGGTGACTGCTCAATAGGGGTGTTCTCTAGTTTGCATTCCAAGAGTCCTGTCTCCTGAAGAAGATCAAGTACATACTTTTTTTGGGATAACATTATTTTTCCACTGGCATAGGCAAACTCGATACCGAGGAAATACCTTGGTTTGTCTAAAATTTTAATGACAAAATGAGACAAAAGGTATTCTTTCACCTAATGCCTCCTTCGTCACTACCGGTCGTCAGAATATCATCTACATAGACCACAAGCAGCACATATCCCTGATTAAATCTCCTGTAAAAGACTGAATGATTTACAAAACATTTTTGGAAACTTCTATTCAACACTACGTGGTAGAATTTCTTAAATCATGCTTTGAGACTCTATTTTAGGTCATAGATTGCCTTCTTGAGCTTGCATACTCTGTTCTTCCCCTGAACAACATACTCTGGAGGTTGTTCCATAAGGACAGTCTCTGTAAGATCACCATACAAGAAGGTATTTTTTACATCTAGTTGGCACAACTCCTAGGAATTATTTATAGCCATAGATAGAACAATCTTAATAGAATTATGGCGAGCCACTGAAGAAAAGGTCTCAATGCCATAAGTTTGAGTGAACCTTCGAGCTATCAATCTGACTTTGTATCGATCAACTGTGCTGTCTGCTTTGTATTTGACAGTATAAATCCAGCGACAAGTGAGTACGTGAGCTCCCACAGGTCGGGTTACGAATTCCCAAGTGCCACAAGTTTCCAAGGCAGCTACCTCTTCATCAATTGTGGCTTTTCATTGCGGAAGTAAAAGTGCTTCTTGATGACTCCTGGAAATAGATTTAAAGGAAAGAGATAAGGTAAAGGCACGGAACTGTGGATGTAGAGAATTTTAGGTAACAAAATTGGAGATAGAATTTACATTGGAGGGACGACTATCTTTTTTTAGAACAATGGGTAGATGTAAGTCACTTGGAGATGGATCTGCATTCAAAGAAGAAACTGATTCTACTGTTGGTGGAGGTGATTGTCTTTGACGAGACGATATATCTACAAGGGAGGAGAGCTTGTTGGGGCTGGGTAAAGGAACATACTCAACTACCGACGATGGAGGTGTACACTATCCTTCAATACCATAATCACTAAAGTATGCCCAGGACTCAAAAAAGGTGACATCTGTAAATACAAAATATTTACCAGAAGGTAGATGAAAATACCGATATCCACGTTGAGTTTTGGATTATCCTACAAAAACACACTTGATTGTCCTGAGGGAAAGTTTATCAAGTCCAGGTGAGGTTTTGGACAAATGTTACACAGTCAAAGACCTTAGAAGGCAAGGAAAACAAAGAGGCAGTTTTCTGAAGACGTCAAAGGAAAATTTCACCCCCGAGAAAGGTGGAAGGTATTCTGTTGATGAGGTATGTGGTAGTAAGAACCGTATCAGACCATAAGTATTTGGGGACCTTCATGCGTAGCATGATGGTATGTGTGACATCAAGAATGTGTTTGTGCTTACGTTTTGTTACCCTGTTCTACTGGAAAGTGTGAGGACACGTGGTTTGATGTATAATGCCAAAAGATGCACAATAAGATTCAACATTATTTTGAACAAACTTCATTGCATTATCAGTTCGCAAGCACTTGGGAGTAAATACCAAATTGATTTTTTATTTCTGAAATTAAAGTTTTGAGTATATCAAAAATGTGATCACGGTCTTTTAACAGATATATCCAAGACATCTTAGAAAAGTCATCAATAAAAACAATATAGTATCGAATGACTTAACACAGACGAGACTCTAAAGAGACCTCAGATGTTACAATGCACTAACTCAAATAAGGTGGAACTAGACACAAGACGCAACTGTCTAAAGAAAGCACGATGGTGTTTTTCCAACTGACACGACTTATACTCAAACGGAAAAATAGTTATCCATGGCAATGCTTGTTGTAATTTTCGGTGAGAAGGATGAGCTAATTGGTAGTACCACAGTGAAAACAACTCTGAAGTGGAAGCCATAGACGTTAATCTTTGAAGTATCTAATCACTAATCAGTAGGTACACACCATTTTCATGCTCACGGTCCAGACCAATTTTCTTTTCTGTTCGTAAATCCTGAAGAATGTAGTGAAAAGGAAAAAAGATCACACAACAAAGCAGTTGTTTGGTAATTGCATCAATGGAGAGAAGATTCACAGGAAAGTTAGGCACATATAAGACTTTCTCAAGAGAGAGTTGGGAAGAGGCCTGCACAATCCCTTTTATAGAAAATAGACAAGGTCGACCATCAGCAATGGCCACAGTTTATAATCAGCCTATGAGATGGTGATTGTCTACTCCTTACTGGTGGAAGTGGTTGGTGTAGACTCTGTAGTAACATGAACAGACGAAGAAGATGAGGGCCATCCTCCAGAATTTGTACGGCCACGACCACGAGAACCACCACGTCTTTGACTACGTGTGGCTGCCATAGCAGACTGATCTAAGACTGAAGGAGTGGCTGTGGAAATGTGTATAACCCGAGCAAAAGTAGTCTGTAGATCTGGCACATTGTTAACTCTTAGGATTTGTCCCTTGATATGAGAATTGGGCTTAGGAGATAGACTGAAGAGATAGATCGTCACTTCAAGTTCCTCTTAATACTATCTCATTTGTATAATGTCAGTCATCAAGGTTTGATGCACCTCAATCTCGTCTAGTAAAGAACGTAGTAATGTGAAGTGTTCTGGAATAGAACGATCCCCTTAACGAGGAGTGAATAGTTGCTCATATATCACGAAAACTTTGAATATGTTCTTTTCATGACTATAGGTAAGACGAAGAATATCCCAGATTTTCTTGGTAGGTCTCAACTTCATAACCCCTTAGCCACAACGGGCTTCATATTGTTGACCATCCAGGGAACGATGGCGGCATCATCTGTAAATCAGTCATCATAAGTCACATCCTTACTATCTGGTGGAGGCTTGATAAGATGACTGATTTTCCGATGTGCAATGATGAAAGTCACGAAACTTTGTGTCTAAAGTAGATAATTTTTGCCATTTGACTTTTCAGAAGTGCCACTAAGGTTCTTAACTAATGATTCATGTGCAGCCATGATAAATAGACAATATATATGGTCTGATTTTGCAAGACAGAGGAGATAACAACCTGATTCGACGTATACGAGGTTGAAACACAACAAAAAACGCCATCGGAAACAACGACACAGTCTGAGGCACAAAACCGTGTGGATTTCATGTATCTACATTGACACGAACAAGAAATAAGACTAGAAAAAGGTCTATAACATGACCTGGACGCCGGACAATGGCAAACAAGGGCTGAACAGCCCTTTAGTGAGATAACGGTCGCCGAAAACCGCAGTGGCTACTGTAGGACCAGCTGACGGTGGCTGTTGGGTCGACTGGTGCCTGCAGGAGGAGGAGGGGTGACGGTGGGAGGGTTAGGGAAGCCTGTTGGAGGCCGGTGGCAGATCTAACGGTGGCGGCGGTTTCCGGCAATGTGGTGGTCGATGGCTGAAGGTGGAGAGAAATTAGGGTTTAGGGCTTGTGTTCTGGTACCATGTTATTGAGAAATAAGGATTTTAAACTCTTATGAGATAAAAAGAGTTACATTTACATAGAGAGTTAAAGAATACCCTCTATTAAATGGATATCCAATAATCCACTAACCTATATATTCAATAAAGCTATAACTCTAACAATTCTCATAACTAATGTTTTAAATGTCAGTTTTGTGTCGGACTTCGACAAGTTGAAAAACAGATACGTTTCGGTATAACGTTGGTATGTTGGTATCGTGTCGGTTTTGTATCAGACTTCAGTCCTACAAAAATAGGAAACTTCAGTGGAAATATCGGTGGAAACACTGTAAATTTACGGAAGTTCATGAAAATGATCAAAAAATTTTGAATTTTGATTTGAAACTCTAGGATAAGTTAAAGTAAGCAATAATCTACATCTTAAATTACTTAGATTAACTTTTTCAATATGGATCATATTAAAACATGTATCGATAAGATATCTATGCAACCAATTCGGATGCTTCACTTCGACAATCCTTACATCACTACGACTTCCACTACTCTTAGATCGAGAGGAGTTTGACATTATGAAGGCTGAAAATAAAAAATAATTGTCATTAATTTAATGAAATAATGTATTCAAATATTTCTGATTTTCTACATGTTTAAGTGTTTTTTCACAATCATTTCTATTTTTTTTCCTGATTTTTTAATTAGTTACGAAATATTCTGAATTTTTTAAAAATTATAAAATATACTGATTGTATTCGGTTATTAGTTTAAATCTATGTATTATTAGGTTAGGTCTATGATATATGTAATAAACATCAAATATTATTAAGTTAAATTCTGATTTTTTAATTAATTACAAAATATTCTGAAAATTATAAAAATTCACTGATTATATACAATTATTAAGTTAGATCTATCATAAATACAATAAACATGAAATATTATTGGGTTAAATAAATATTTTTAATTAATTACGAAATAAACATGAAAATTCCTTAGATCTATATAAAAAGCTTAGATCTATGTAATATTATGTTAGATCTAACTAAGATCTAGGTTTATACTTAAGTTCTACATGTGAGTTTAACCAAAAACATGAAATTGCATGTAAAGACCTAAGATCTAGCTTAATATAATGAAGAGAGATGAGGAAATAGATTGTACTTTTATACCTTAATGGAAAAGATGAGAGAAAAGAAAACTTAAAGATAAATTCAGCAGTAGCACCCAAGGAAATTTGGAAGTAGGAAGCTCCAACGAAGAGGAGAGGAGAGTAGAGGGGAGAGGAGCAGCAGCAACTTGCAGAAATCCAGGTCATCAGCAAGTAGTACTGAAAAGAAGTGAAGAGAGGAGAGCAGGAGGCCAACACCAAGGCAAAACCAAGATAAAATCTGTGTATCGCCCGTGTCTGTGGAAATAAGTTGTGTCGACTGACACGGCCTTGGCTCAGTGTAAAAATTACACAGAGTCGGTAGACACGAGTTGACACACTGATATGAGTCGACATTAAGGGCCAAAATCCAGTATGTCTCAAATTACCCATGGATATCGTTTCAGAAACTTGGCAAACCGACACGTGTAGGTGAACGATGTTTGATTCCATGCATGTCGGTGGAAACATAGTAAAAAAAATTCAAATTTGTTTAGAAAATTTCCATGTCGATGTTGTGTTGGAGTTGTGTTGGTAAATTGAAAATAAAACACGTCGGTGAAATTTCAAGGACATGTGTCGACATTTAGTACTATACTCATAACTAACATTTTTTTTTGAATAAGAATTAAGGATTTTCATCATGTATGAAAAACCAAAAAAGAAAGTTAAAGTGGTAAAATAAAAATAAATTATGTCTTGAAAGACAAGCTACACTCCTGATCTAATTATATCTTGAGTGATCCCTGAAAGTGAAAACCAGGGTGGAAGTGGGGGAGTCACACCTGTATCCTGCTGTTTCTTTGCAAACTATAGATGGGTTTCTTGGAACTTCAATTTATTCAGGCAAACTTCTAAATGGAAAAAAGGCTGTTGGTTCATCTCTGTCTTGTGGATCTTCTCTCCTTTTTTTTTTCCTCTCCACAGCCAATTCCTCTTCTTTGGCTTTAGCTCTTGCGGTAATAGTGAACTGAAACCAGAAGAGGCTGCTTTCCTTTTTGTCCCCAACGGCAGTTTGTGCTTTGTATATGTTGCTATGGTGATGGTATAGAGTATATGAACGAAGGTTATATCCATGCATCCATGAAATCTGATTAGTGCGGTTCCTGATTTATCTATCTAGGTGTGATTGGAGAGTATTCAACACTAAGGATTTCAGTTTTGTGTAATTATAATGTGTATTTCAAAACTCCTTGGCCATCATAAGGAATTTCAAAATGGTTATTAATACAATACACTCGAAAGAGGACAATTTTTTTTCACATGCGTCATATTTTCCTTTTATATTGTTAGGGAGAAAGAGAATCATATTGCTTGATAACAGAGAGACTACAATCTCTTATATAGTAGATAACACATGCTTGGTCTATAAAAAACCTTATGAATGGATAACACAAAGATCTATATAAGAATCTACCTAAAGCACTCTCCTTTAAACTGAAATATTTAACATTCATAGTTTGCTATTGACTCTTACGCAATTATGATGATGAAATATATAATTTAAAATGAATAAAGATAGTAGTAGCAATAGTAGTGGCAGTGGATAAACTAGCAATAGTATTAGGCAAGAGTCGTGGTAGAGGACTTGGTCATAAAGTAATGTATATCACATACAAAAATAATAATCAGTAGGTAATCATTCAAAAGATGACATTAATCAATCCAATAGGAGGGATTAGCAATCCTCAAGTAACAGTAGTAAAGTTTGTAATTTAGAAAAATTCTTGAACTTTTTTGCAAATAGTCCATGAAACCCTAATTCCATCTTTTTCCTTTTGTGTGACGCCTAAAGGAGATGACCATGTAGGAGCTAAAGAGCATGTGTTAGCAAGAACAACATCTAGACCTTTCTTTCTTATCATGGAGAACAAAGATAGCAGGTAGAGAGATAGGCAGTCAAGGTAGATATGTAAGAATTGTAGTAATAGATAGTTAGGTTAGCAATAATTGACCTCTCACGACATACGTGGGGTGCCAATACCATGAGAGAGGAGGAAGGGACCTTAGTGGTGTTTGGGCCCCTTAGAAGTAGCATCCGTGAACTTTCGATGATTGCTGTAGTATTTCCAGCAATTGCTATAGTGTTTTTGATGACCTTTGGTGACTATTACAGTGTTTCCAATGACTTTTCGCCCCTATTATAGTATTTTCACGTAATGTCGGTGGATGCTACAGTATTTTTGACATAGTTGCAGCAGATGCTACAGTAGTGGGATTGGGGTGGTTGGTGGTTAGGATTAGGGTTTCTAATATATGCTCTTGTTACCATGTTAGGAGAAAGAAAATCATATTACTTAATAATAAAGTACAATCTCCTATATACAGAAGAACTCATCACCTATAAGAAACATCATGAACGGATAACATAAAGATCCATATAAGGATTCATCTCTTTAACATGTATTATACTAGAAATAGAGATTTGGAATGTTCCACTTAGTTCTGCTTAATTTTTTGCACTCCATTGTCCTGTTGCCACCCTACCACTAGTGTTTCTAATGCTACATGTTTTTACATATGTTGCGTATTTTTGTTAGTCATTGGAATGTATATTATTGTTTTATATTTTTCATTATTAAGTTACGTCTTGGATTCTAGTTGGAGAATTTCAGGTACTAAAAATGTTGTGGCATTGCCCCTACCATAGCAAGTATATATATATATATTTTTGTTGAGTCTGTTTATATATATATATATATATATATATATATTAAAATTTACATATCTCTATATTAATTGAAGCTAATTTTTAAGATTGTCATACATTTAAATTTTGTTTGCATACTAAAAAGACGGAAAAATTACTTTATGGTGCCCCACTCAAACCTTGGGGCACCATTAAGTAATTTTGCCCAAAAAGATTTATATAATTTCACAAAAGCTTCTAATAGAATTGACAAAATATATTAATTAAAATCAATTTTAATAGTTCTTTTGTAAGTACTTAGGAATTTATTATAAGTTAATGAAAATTAAAAAAACTTAAATAGCTTATATGGTATTATTTCTATCGACTTGACTTTCAAATAAAAGAGAGAAAAATACAAATATTGATGGGGATTGAAAATATAGTTTAATGCATTTAATTATGTTCATAAATATGATTTTAATGTACATATTTAAGTGATTATTAAAATGGATGCTTCAATTTTTTTCTTAAAGTGGGATTTAGTATATATAATGCATTTCACATTTATGAATTTCAATATTATGTACATGTATATAATTTTAACAAATATTAGTATTTAAAATTCTAAACATGTAAAATTGAATGGTGAGATCGTATTTCACTACTACTATAAAGTAAATGAAAGTTGACCGTTGTAGGTGTTTCTATGGTTGATAAATGCTTAGATATAGGTAAAGTTTATTGATTAAAATAGCTAATATAATGTTTCTCAGTTTGGCATTCATTCTAATTATTCTTGAAAAATAAGAGATTCCTTTTATTCAAATAATGTAAGTGTCGTAATCCCCTTATTGCTGAGGTAAAAATATAATACCATAATATAGCAATAATCATTTCATTTGGTAACATAAGTTAAAAAAATTTATGAAATTAAATTTATAAAATAAATTATATTAAATTGTTTACCTATCTCAAATATTAATTAAGTATTCACAACTTTGTTATGATTATTACATCTTAAAACTTTTTTTCCCTCTTAGGTAAGGAAGTTCAAAGGTTGATGATTAGATGGCTTTATAAGACTTAATGTAAAATAAATATTGAATGTTTAAACTCACGCATAAATCTTCCTAATCTATGAAATATCATGTTACTATTATAAAGGTGACAATATGAGCATGTGAACGTTACTATGACTAATGGCTAAAGTGTGATTCATGTTCTTTCTTTTTTTTTGAGTTACAATGACTCATGTCATGTGAAGATAAAGGTGTTTATATGGTTGATAAATGCTTAGATATAGGTAAAATTTATTAATTAAAATAGCTAATATAATGTTTCTCAGTTTGGCATTCATTCTAAGTATTCTTGAAAAATAAGAAATTCCTTTTATTCATATAATGTAAGTATCGTAATCCACTTATTGCTGAGGTAAAAATATAATACCATAATATAGCAATATAATCATTTCATTTGGTAACAAAAGTTAAAAAAAATTATGGAATTAAAACTATAAAATAAATTATATTAAATTGTTTACCTATCTCAAGTATTAAGTATTCACTACTTTGTTATGATTATTACATCTTAAACGTTTTTTCCTCTTAGGTAACGAAGCTCAAAGGTTGATTAGATGGTTTTATAAGACTTAATGTAAAATAAATATTGAATGTTTAAACTCACACGTAAATCTTCGTAATCTATGAAATATCATGTAACTATTATAAAGGTGACAATATGAGCCTGTGAACGTTACCATGACTAATGGCTAAAGAGTGATTCATGTTTTTTTGAGTTGCAATGACTCATGCCTTGTGAAGTACTTCTCTCCTCTCACAGCTGATTGATCATAACCATGTTTCCACAGACAATAATAATTACTCGTTGACCTAAAAAACATAACTTGCTGATTTTATTTATGAGTTGCAATTTATTAATGTCCCTTTGAGGTAAATGTATTAATTCTGTTTCTTTGTCGTTAATGGAATAAAGATTAATTAAAAGAAAAAATTTATCATAAGTATATCTTTTGGTTGTTTTGATATTTTCACTGGCTCTTGCAGGTTCGTAATACTGGAAGTTGGATGGAAATTGGTAATAGCATTAGCCATTTTGGCATCATGAATGCTCAAGTTGTTTTCCTGTTGCTTCTTTTTGCTATTACTAACATCTACACAAAGGATATCAAAGTCAGTCAAATTCAGTCGTCACGAAAATGTATTTAAGAGGCTCTCTACATTATGTTGAAATTATTGTCTTCGGTTGTTTTTTTAGTGTCTTTCTTGTCATGTCACTAAGTCACTATTTAATGCGGTGGCAAAAGGTTTTACTAGCTGTCAATACTGCAATTTTGCAACGAGATGTAATTTTTCATTTTTCTGAGTTGATGTCTCCTGATAGGAAGGGAAAATTAAGATGTGCAATATTTTGGAATTTTTTTCTTGGCATTTATATTTTTATTTCAAGATTTTGCACTGAAGTTTATTTTCAGAATGGTGAAGTTCAACGAAAGCTGATATAACCGTTTTTTCATTTATTTGCATTACTCAAGGATATGAATAATATTTCATCTGCTTTGTTGAGGATGATAACATTATTCGTGTTCCATGTGCTTTCACTGTAATTTTTTTTTGCAGGTTATTAAGCATTTATACCATCATCATCATGTACTTTTATTTTTATTTACTTGTTTTACAGAAACTTGAGTCAAATTTTCATGTGTCTGCTTGGAAAGATTTAAACCCTTGAAATTGTGCTTCCTTGAGAAATCATGAGATGGAGGTTCTTAGTATGAGATTTTTTTTTTTTTGATGTAAGAAGAAAAGGGGTGTGAAAGGATTAATTTCATTTCAAAAGAGGGAGTGATAATACATGAACATCAATCACCAATAATCGGGTAGAGATAAGTTAGAAAAACGTTCCTTTTCGAAACCCATGTCTTTGGGACAAAGAAGAGGAAAAGTTTAATTCATGCCCATCATAAACCTAAGATTAGGAGGACCCTATTGATCGAAGTTACAAATGACCGTAAGCCATCCATGACGCTCCCCTCACTACGTTACAAACGTATCACTTTATGAACTCGACCCATTTTATCATCATTGGTAAGGACGTCCATTGGCATGTTACAATCCTTAAAGCAAATGTTTGAAATGTTGCCATAATGTTTTGACAACCCAAAAACCAGGTAAGCCCCAAGCATCCCCTGGTTATTAGAGCTATCCAACTCAGTCTATTATTACTTTCCATGAGATTGTGGAAGCTATTTTGGTCATGTTTGGTTGGTTGTAATCACATTCCATGTAATGTAATTCAATGTAATCAAATTCTAAGGAATATAATTACAAGGAATCAATTTCCATTGTAATAAAAAACGAAGATACAATAAAGTAGAACAATAACAACAAACCATCACATAATTCATTGTACGTCGCTAGTTTGCTAAATATCACCATCTAAAAACATCTCAACCCATTTTCCTTTGACTTCATTAGGTGGACCAAAAAATAAATCCATCTCCATTGGTTCTTTAACTAATTTTGTGGAAGCCTTCAATGCATCTTGAAGTGAGATATTTGGAATTTCCACAACCTCAATCAATTTCTTCCTTTCATCATCCTTAATGTAGACATCCCACAATGGCTATTCAGTTTTTTCAGTTTTTTTTTACAATCATATGCCTACTCATACTTGCACAAGTGCTATAACTGCACTATCATTTTCACAATAAGAGTGACCTAAGTACTAGTTGTGGAAGGTCTTTATGGTTTGTTGTGCCTGAAAGCTAAAATTTCCTACAACTGGACAAACTACGTAAAATCATGAAGAATACCTTGAAGTTACTTTAGAAATAAAAAAAAAGGTAAACACCTTCATTTTATTCAAGCAAAATCGACTCTTGACCACTTAGGAAAACCAAAAAGTTGAGTGTGAAGATCGACTACCCAAAACAAACAAAACAAACATTGAAAATGAAACTCGATAATACGAACCTAAAAGGAGTCTATGGACTAGGCCTACCAAGTAGGAACCGAGAAGACTAAAGGTTTGTGGATTGGGCCTATCTTGAGAGGAAGTTTTAATCTTTCATACCTAGTGTGTTGGTCAAATGACTAGACTAGAAGATAAGCATAAATCATGTTTTCACCTAGTGAATCAAGTGACCTAGAAAATTAACCTAAATAACACAAATTGAGTAAAAGACTAACAAAGTATCTAAAATGCACAAAAAATATTAAAGAAGGAATCCATCAGATAAAAATCCTAATTCATGCTTCGAATCACTATGCTCAATCACTAAGCCCTGAATAACACTCCTAATTCAAGTCTAAGCTAAGTATGAACTTGAACTTGAACTTGGTCTAGGTTTAGTATGACACTAATTCATTCTAAAGGATCTTAAGAATATCTTTTGAAGTAATTTCGAGCATTATGGGTCATTAACATTAATATTGACTTTAATTAGGGTTTTAGAAAGCTAGAAAAAGTGAAAATAAGTCTTTCAAACATCTCAGGTAGACATTTTGAATGATTTTCGTTAATGGCCCTTAATTGTGATTAGGTTAAGTAATTAATCTTAATCCTGCTTAAGATTTCATTAATAGTATATCAAGATTAGACTCAAATTGAAGAGAATTTTCCATAGATTGCGATTATGCTCCAAAATGTCCCATCAAACTACAGAAATTCTAAGGAGACACTCTAAGATGAAATAACATCCAAATATTATATCTTACTATAGAATAATAATATAAAAATAGGGGAAAAATTAAAAAAATAATGACGTAGAGGATGGTTCTATTAAAGTAGTCCCATTAAAATATAATAAAAAAAATTAGTGGGTGGTTTACAACCAATGGCCCATGGTGAAATGCCCACCAATGGACGAGCACCGTTGGTTTTGTTTAATTACAAAATTAACTTAAGAAAATCCTACTTAATTAACCTAAAATCCTAATTTATAGCTAATCTAATCACTCTTCCTAATCTCTTTTTCTCCTATAAATACCCACCCCTCTCTAGCCATTTAAAGGCACACCTAGGGAGAGGGGAAAAGGAGAAGTGAAGAGAAGATAGAAGAGAAAAGGTGAGTTAAAGTTAGGTTATTGGCTTAAATAGCATTCAATGTTAGTCTTTAGAACAAGGAAAGAAGAGGAGCAAAGGAAGCTTGCTTATTGTTGGGAATGAAGGATTTTTCACTCATCTTGAAGTGCTAGAAGGCCCCATAACTCCTCCCAAAAAGCTTGGCTAAAGTGAGCCTTTGATTTGGTTCTTCCATTGGTCAATTCTTTACTTCAACTCTTCTCCTTCTTCTGTCAACTCTTTACCCTAGGTTACCTACACACACTTGAGCACTAAGCACTTGGTTGAAGCTATTTTGGATTTTCCAAGTGAAATCCACATTTTCATTAAGTCAATCTAACATATTATGCACAAATAAGCCTTTCTAGCTCATGAAGTTAAAGGCCTTGCTTTCTCAAATTCTTTTTTCAGTTTCTCCAAGAGATTTCTATCCTTCTTTAAAGATAGGAAACACTCCACATTTAAAGTAATTTGCATGATACGATCACTTGCACTTGCATGTAGAAATAAGCACCCTTTTCGCATTTTTCTGATTTCTCTATCACTTTCTACAATGAAATCTTTCAACCACTCTAGATAACGATTTCATTCACTTTGACAAACTAAAGGGTTGCTACACAATTGCACTCTCCATGGATGGAGGCCCATCTTTTACTATTGAGGCCACAATTATTGAGTTGATCATAGAGATCTCACCTTCTGTGGCAATTTTTATTGAAGATCTTATGTTTGTCCATGTAGTCATCTTTATCTAGCTTTCTTTCGATTTTAAGCACAAGTAGTCATATCAACTAGTAGCGGCCATTTACGTATGACCCATACAACATACGTGGCACTCACCTTAGTTGCAATATCACCGACAGTAGTGACCTGGGATGTCCTTCTTACAAGGATTAGCGATCTAGGAGATATCACTTTGTCAAGTGCAAGGCAGAGACCGTCGGTCTAACTAATTCGGAGACCTCAGTTACTTTTCAGAGGTGACACTCCCTCTGAATTTCCACATCCTAGAATTCGAGAAGTACAATGGTAGAGGTTGCCTAATATCGCATTTGAAGGTGTTTTGTGAAAACCTTGTGCAACTTCAAGGCGATGAGAGGCTTTTGATCTGCCTGTTCTAGAAGAGTCTAACAGGGCCGACACTCAAGTGGTATACATTCCTTGACATAGTCACTATCAAGACTTGAAATGACTTTACCCAGGCATTCTTAGAGCAGTATTCCTTCAACCTAGTAGAAGCCCCACAAGCCGTTTGGAGAGTACATCGGTCGCTGGTGCGCATTAGCCTTTCAGGTCAAGGATAGGCCCTTGAATGAGGAGTCTATCAAGATCATCATCAGGGGAGCACAATCAACGACTAGGGCTCTACTTAGCATTCATCCCATTACATACTTTGCATCTCTGATTCGGCTTGGCACTGTTGAAAAATCTATTAATATGTTTTGATGATAACAAATGAAAAGTAATTAAGTATTATATAATCACTTAAGAAAAGATGACAAGTAGCTATTAAAGACAAATATTCAAATTATATATATTTGTGGTCTTACATGCCT